>JAAAKQ030102153.1:0-14350 GCA_010016005.3 Zanna intricata
GTCAATGGAGAAATACAACTAAAATATTAAAATAACAATTAATAATTTACAGCAGAGCAGACAAATAAAAAATATTTGTAAAATACCTTACGGTAGTTCCGGAAGCTAAACAGATAAAGAGAGAGAGAGTTGATATATTATTTAATTTTTTTTTTCTTTTTATTAAGAAAATTTTAATTTTTCTTTCAGATACCTTTATATGAATAACAAAAGTGACTATTAATTCTTTAAAATATAAAAGATTAATAATTTATTGTCTCATATTAATATTGAACAAAAATTTTATTACATCCGGAAATTCAAATAGTTAAACCTACTAAATTAAAATAGTTAAAACCATACTTAAAAAATAGTAAAAAATAAAAAATTTATAAAAACGCCATCATTCATACATAAAAAATAGGTTTTAAATCCCGTAAAGAGTTTCCACAGAAAAACAAAAATGTTAACGAGGAAGTAAAACACAAAGCAATCATTTTTTTTATCATGAGGAAATAAACTCTTTATGAAGATCATGATAAACAAAAATCATCATGTATGTTATACAAATATTTTTTAAAAAAATTAGAAGTTTTAACTAACTTTTAAGAAGTGATAAGAAATACTAACTATTTATAATCTGTTACATTTTAATTCTAATTCCACTGTTATAGTAAATAAACTGAAATGTTCTGTGCTCTTTTGTAAACCACTTCTTATTTTTTAATCTCAAAAGAGTCCCAGTTTAATTTTATTTTTAAATGTTTCGTATGAAAATAATATCAAATTTTATATATATTTTAATTCATTTTATGTAAATTTGTTATTTATTAAAAATCATCTTCAACGGGAAAATTAAAACAACTTGTTCCCGAAAGTTTAAAAAAATTCTTTTTGTAAAATGTACTCGAATAACTATTAAATTATCAGTTATTAAAAAGCAGTTTTTCATAAAAAAAGATGAAGTATATATTCTTTGTGGGGATAAAAACAAAGATATGAAATTTTATCTTCATCCACTAAGTATTTTTGTGAAAATATATGTAACTTTTTAAAAATAATACCAAAAAATTATTAGTAAAATGTAGTTTAACAAAGATTTTAAATCGTAAATTTTCCTATTACTTTTTTCATTATTCTGAGTGGATAATTATCAGAAATACATTATTATTATTCAAAAGGAGCGCTTCCCAGTAAAATATTTTAAGTGAAGAGATGGTGTAGTTACCGTTTGAAATGAGTAAATTTTAATATTATATCCAATTTTAAATATGAAATTAATTTTGTAAATTTGATAAAAACGGATGTTATATATATTTCCATTTTGTAATTTTTTTTTACAAAAAAAAAAAAATTGAGATAATCAACTAATATGAAAAATAACACAACTAAAATATTTTCTTTTGACCCTCTTGAGATAATGTGAACAGGATTCTTAGTATTTTACGAAATAATTTTTTTTTTTTTTAACCTCCGGAACTACCGTTATGTATATCTTCAGAGGATGAGATGATTGAATTGTAGCGTGTGTGAAAAATGCCATGCCTGACCGGGATTCGAACCCGGGACCTCCCGATGAAAGGCCGAGACGCTACCACTCCGCCACAGAGGCCGGCTACAGAAATAAATCTACTTACACCAAAAATTACATCAATATCAACAAAAAAATTTTTTTTTTTTTACTTTCGTGGTATCATACCTCTACAGCTATACTGTAAGAAGTAAAATATGGTAATTAGACAATAAATGGGATATGTGTTTTTTTCATTTATCGACGTTTCATGACCCAGGGACCCCAAAAAAAAACAAAAAAGTGGACAGGTAGTGTTCATACGTACGTGTTTTGGCGTGTTTGAAGCTTAATAAATTTAGTCTGAATAAATCGATTTTTATGAAATTTTAGGAGAATCGTGGTATATGGGGTATATATCTAGGAGGTGGGGTAGTTTCATTGAAGTCAACTTTATCAAAGTATTTCAAACATAACCCTATATTATTAAGCTCAGTACATGCATATAAGCTTTTCTTACCATTTTTAAAAACCTTTGCTTCAAAATTTCCCCCTTCCACCAAAATTAAAAATTGTTTGATTTATCTTTTTATTTGTTGGATATTTTTCCCAGATTTTTTAAAAACTGTTCCTAGACATAATAGTAGTAAAAGTGACCTAAAAAAATTTACTTTCGGACACAATATGAATAGGGGGAGCTGATCAAAGTTTAAAATTATGGATTTTTAAAATTTGTTAACACGTTTTTTTTTAGGTTTATTTAAACTTTTAATATTATTACGATATATAACAATATTACCATAAAATTTCATTTTAAATTACCCCCAAACCAAATAAAAAACTTAGATAAACTTTTAATGGTCTTACATTTTTTTGTAGAGTTTAAAAGTTTTTTTTTTTTAATTTAAAATAGTAAACGTAAAAAAAAAGAGAGAAAAAGTTTCTTTGTAGGTGATTTCGGAGGTGAGAGCAGAAAAAAGTAAAAATATTTTTTTTATTTATTTAATCATGCAGTGATAGTTTTACAATTAAAAATCATCATAAATTACCGTTAACTCATAAAAGATCTCTAAGGAAACTTTTTTCAGATATTATTATTTTTCCACAATATAATAATAAATAACCAGTGCCGGAAAAGTATTAAAATTTCTTTATTGCAGCTTTTTTTTTTCTAAATATGTTATTATAGATTGTCTCATTTCGGTAAAAAAAAAAGCCAAAAGAAAATTCACATTCTTTTCTACCTTAACCTAAGAAAACCATCTAAGAACAGGTAAAAAAATTAAATTTGTATGACTGTGAATTCACTACACGAAAAACAACGCTGTAAAATACAAATTTTCAGTTTTAGGCTTACTGTACACACAAAATGGGGATTATCTGAATAAATTTAATCTGGAGTTTTCTTACTCAAAGTTTAAATTTACAGTTGAAAATCATTAAGATTACTCTTTAGTTATAAGCAAATATTAATAGAAATAAAAAAAGTTCATTACACTTAATAATACATAACAACAATAAAAACATTTACATGGAAATAAGGTAATAACAAATGTTTACTAATGTTTCCAGGCTTTAGTACTCAAAGCATCCTGTTTAAAATAACTCCTTAGTCATAACTCTCAGTAGATACCCACCTACTGTAGCATCATGCATGAGACGATTAACTACATCTGAGGTCCACAGGTTTCCTTAAAAAACAAGATTTTCTCTTTCTAAAGAATATGTATGGTATTTAAGTCATACGTTTTATGTCAGTGAATGGATATCTAATAAGAAAGCAAAACAAAAATGAGGAATAGACAATTTTTAAATGTTGTATAACAGTTTGGAAGTTAGGTAGGTTGATAAAATTAGAAATTTGGTAAATTTTATCATTTAAAATTAAGAAAATCTTACTGTAAATTTTTAAGGTTACAACTATGGTTAGCCACCATATTAAGGAACAAAGGGTTGGTTTATTTTGAAGTGCAAAGATGCGTGAAAAAATATAAAAAGTTAAATTTATCTTCTCAAAAAAATAATTTAATGATTGATTGAAATCTATCTTAATGTTTATTGTTATTTCCGACATTTTTTGATAAATTCATTTTATTTCTCACTCGAAAATCAAAGAAGGGAACTATCTATACGGAAGATTTAATACCAGATGGACTCGTTTGTTATTCTACCAAACAAGAAAATTACAATCTGGAAAGAGATTACAGTTCTTCTTAATGCTTAACTTTTAGCTTTACCGTCTACATTCTCACGTTGTTAACAAATCTCCTTGCCTTCACACACCTTCGGGGAATTTTTAAACCCCAAAGGTATAAAAGTGCTCTTCTCCAACCGCTCATCCATCCTCAAAGTGCCTGTTTGAAATTGACGGAAGGGATCTCTTTATCCCAAAAGATACTAAGTTCTACTATTCGTTAGCCGCTTGTATATGCTAACGAAATCAGCATACACAATCGTTGCCTTCTCTCTACTACGGAGATAAAATCTGTATCAGAGAAGAAAAGACTAGAATAAAGAAATCAAACTAATTAAATATTTACAATGTAACAAACTAACTTGGTTCTTGCAATACTGAACGAAAAAAGAAATGCATCAAAACAAGTTGATTTCTATATTATTCTTTCCCTTTTATTAAAAGTAAAAAACTAGTTAATTATTTTTAAGTATATATGCTGGAAAAAACAAACAAAGTAATTAAATAAGTTGAGATCTAAAAACAAATAAAAAAGAACATAAATAAACACAAGGTTAGGTTATGCAATATAAATTAAATTAAAATTTTCCAATCCTTCTAATGTAGTTCATTAAAATACAAAAATTGTAACATGATTTAATATTTTAATGAAAACAAACGATTTCTGTGGCATAGTGGTAGCTTCTGTGTCTTTAATCAGGAGATTCTGGGTTCTAATCCAGGTATGTTATGACATTTTTATACACGCTATAGAAAAAAGAATTAATCATTATCATCAAACGGTATCTGTTACGGTACCAACAAGAATAAACAGAATATAGAGGAGTTAATTGCTATTGGACTTTCATCCTTCAAGTAAATTGTAGATATTCAACGCATCTATTCAATGTTCCGAGGGGAAAAATTGTAAATATTAAATTGTACAAAAAAATAAAAATAACGTAATATGAATAATGTAACAGAACATTTTTATACAATTCTTATAATGAAAAATACTATTTATATTCAAAAATATTCGAACATATTTATTTCTTCGTGCTGAGGATTTTTTCTCAGCAGTAAAAACATTACTTGTTTTTTATTCAAATAAATAAGTAAAGATAAGTGCAACGACATGTAATAGCGTATCCGCTTAATCAAGTTGCACGTATTATTATTTTTTTTAATGATTATCTAATATAGAATAAATTTACTTAATGGAATAATATTTTTGATCAGACATTTTCTTTTTAACAGGTTCACTCCTTATGAGACCCAGTTCTGGGTCTTAATTTATAGGTGCGACTGGTCTATGAGAGTCATTTTAATGTCTCATTGTAATAATGATTTAAAACTTAAAGGTCTTCATTGAGAACTAAATTTTTCAGGGCAAAAATGGCATTCTATAATAGAGAAAACTACGTTTATTCCAACGGTATTCTTGTTAATTATCTCATTCATCAATAATTAAGCTACTTTCCCAAAGTTATAAATCTAATGGAATTGTTATAAAACAATTGGTTTTTACAAAATAAATTTAATTTTTAAAATAATTTTGTTATTTAAGTCTGAAATCAAGTTAAAGAATCACAATCAGGGATATGCTACATAAATATCCCTGGACTTAAACCACTTTTATATCGAAATAATTTAGCGTAAAAAAATTCTTAAACAGTATACACAAATTTTTTTAAATATTTTTAAAAACTGACAGTTTCATTAGAAGTATTTTATTTATTTCACATCAAAATTCTTTTTGAAATTGTTATAACAAAAATGATAGATAAAATAAAAAGTACAGTTAAAAAAATAACAAGTTAAAAATAATAAGTTTTTTTTATTTACGTTGAAAACTACACAAACTTACATTCTTGGATTTCATTATTTCAGATGGTTGAAATATTTTTACTTCTTTAATTCATTCTTGTAAACAAGATAATTCATTTTAGTTAGTTATAAGACTCCTGTTTATGTCTCATTCTCTAAATTTATCTTTTTTCGATGAACCCAATTTGTATCTCACTTACTGAAATAGGGTGAGCCTGAAATTTTACCTCATTTTTTTTTTTTTAAATTATAATTACACAGAATTTAAGATAGAATGAAATTTTTATAGATAATGTATAGATCAAAAAAGAAAAAAAAATTATTTCCGTTTTGGGTGAGCAGTCAACCTGTTAATATTACTTTTCCACCAATCATTAATAAGTTGTTTATTACCATCTACTTGATGCTTCTTCATTATAATAGAAACACACTTTTAAATAAAACGTATTTTATGTGATTGACAATCAATCATATTTTATTATTTTAACTACTTGTAAAATAGTTTTTAAAAAATCTGATATTTAATGTAAAATTACAATAAATAAAACGTAATAAAAACACTGTATTCTCAGTCTGGTATTTTTTCTAAGTGGCTAAAAATTAATAACAATTAATGCCGGAAATAATTATAAAATTTTTATAAAACCGTAAAAAATATATGTATACAGTTTGCTTTTCAATTATGAGTTGACCATATTCCTTCTGCTGCTGGTACAGCTATGAATTAAATTAAGTACATTTATCTATGCAACTGTCTCAATAATCTCAATAATTCTATTAATACGACGGATATCTTTTAATTTTTCAAAATGGAGATTGATTTATTATGCAAAATTTACAGTATTTGTTTTTTCTCCTTTACAGGAAAAAAAGTAAATTCCTTAAAGTTTATACTTTTTAGAATATTTTACGATTATTACAAGCAATTTTTAATATTAAAGTAATTGATTTGCGATAGATTATTGTTTAGAAAGCAGAAAGCAAAAGGATTGTTACACCCTTATAGACATGAATATACGTGATATGTGATACACGTATTGATGTGTATGAGTCTGACAACGCCACAATAGGCACGGAGAATAAGTTTTAGGGCGTATGCAGTATTTACAGTATACGATGCAGAGAAAGAAAAAGAGAGAAGCGTCGGGACGCTCAGTGTATAAGGGTAAGATAAGGGGTGTGTGACAGCCCGGCGTTACTATAGTAACCAGCGATGGCGTCATGTGTGTGACCACCCGCCCCTTTACCCGTATCCTACTTCACCCGCAAGTAATTCTTCTTTTTACCTAACATCGCTTGCGTTTTCAGTGTACTTCAACTCTCTTACTACTAAAAATAAGAATAACTCCTCTGCTCTACCTACACGATGCGTCTCTCGTCTTGTCTAAACCTAAACAAGTGTAACGTCTGCAAACAACAACCGAGCAAAAGCATTCTTTTTCTTCCCTTCTTTTCTATACTTACTCCCTTTTTCTAACCTTTCTCTCCCAGTTTTTTCCTCTGTCTAACTCAATAAATTCACTACAATAATAAAATATTCTTTTGTCATTATTCTGTACAGAATTCATTTTATATTTTGTTGTATTCAAACAACATAAAAAAATGCATACGTACAATTGTACACAATAGTATTGTTACTGTCTTGTCTGTCGCTTTTTTTATTTATAAAACGCGTGACAACTAAAAATTTCGTATGATAATATTATTTTCACAATAAAATACATACATTAAAAATATATATCTAAATAACTCTGCTATGACGAAATATATTTTAAAATATTAATACTATACTTATTTTTAAATTAAAGTTTTATATATATTAAATTTATTTTAATTCTTTATATTTCATTCGGTTTTGAAGGTAAATTTCCATTAACAGGGAGTAATTCTGGATATCTATCAAACCTTTGATCGCATTGAGTTCAAAGAACGCTTAGCTAAATTAAAGGAAACACTTCCATTTAATTATTTCCTTATTTTGAAATCCTTCATCTCTTTTAAATACTTTGAGTTAATGAATTTTCTCTATTACTGCTGGTTTTACACATATAAATTCTTTTCCATAATCTTTTCTAATATCTACACAAATGATATGTTTTCCCAAAATCGCAGTTACATATTTATGATCGTATACGCCGATAACACTTATTCAATAAGTTGTTGTAATATTAACGTATATGTTACTTCTTAATATAATACAGATTTATGAACTGAAAAAAAAATTATAGTAGAAAGTAGACGTATGAGAAGTCTGTATGCATGTCTTACTGGACATGACACTTTTCTTCTTGTTCATTTAAATAATATCCCAGATCACCGAAACTGATGCTGATAATAATAAATTACAAACATTGCAGAGTAATTAACTTCTTTATAATCTCATTTAGTTGACAAATACTCATTTATTTTCCGAAAATAATCTGGATATATGGTAGCCAAATTATTGGATTAGGAAAACTCAGAAGTCGGACAATTGTAACGATTACTGTTGACTGATAATTCTTAATGAAAACTGAAAAAGAAGTAGAAGGATGGATATTTTCTAATATAATTAATATTTTTCACGTAAACAATTAAATCAGCATATTTTGAGGTCGAAGGTACTTAGGTACAAATTTTAGTGAAGGTAGTTGCTCTGTGACGTACAGGTGACAGATAGTATGAAGTAATTAAATTATATTTCTATTGTAAAACGTAACTCGATCTGACTGTCTTGAATTCGATCGCCGGGTTGATCGCCTCGCGGCTTCACCAATCTGCCAACCGTACAAACAAAATATGCCCTTTCTAGGTTGTGAAAATACATTAGTTTAATTAGAGCTGATCGTCACCGCTAGTACCGCCACATCAGCGCCAATTAAATTTTTGCGAATTCGCATTCCCACCCCAAAAAAATTATTTAAATAAACTAATAGCTAAGTGAGTATAGGGTGTTATTATTGTTAGACCCTTTCACTACTAGGAGTACTAGTGTAGCACTAACTTATAGCTGCTGTAGTTGTCTTGTATGTTGCAACGTCACCGGTGAGCGGTAGAATTAAATAATATTTAAAGTGTAAAAAAAGCATTTAAAGTGGCCGCTAGTACCACCACACCCGCACGAATGAAATAACATGTACGCGCGCGCTTTAGTTAGAATCATTGAATTAAATAAACAAAAAATATGTTATTCAAATAAAATTACAAATATTTTAAATTGTGTGAGAAAGCTGTACATCAGAAAAAAGCCGCGTGGCCGGAAAGTAGTATAACTGTGTTGTCAGCTTTATTTTTAATACTTTTTATTATGGTACTTTAGTAGAGGTGTATTCGCTATCGTTTAATGAATCTTCTAACATTCTTATTCTTAATTATAGGAACATAATTCATTACTTTTTAATAAATTATGCTTTATAAATAATTAAAAAAAGAAGCTTTGTAGAACTAGCAGTTTGCAGATTTTCCAAGAATTAATTAAATTAGAAATAATTTAAAAAAGAAACTTTGTAGAACAAGCAGTTTGCAGATTTGGCAAGAATTAAATAAAATTGATAACATTATCGTTCCAGAACTAATTTTCTCATTATCTTAACCAACAAAAGCAAGATTTTACCCCAAAAAATATTTTTTTGATTTTTTTTTTTTTGAGGTCATATGTCTTTAGAACTAATATGAGTTTTAAGATACATGAGACAGAAAGTCAAATCATTAATTACATGATATTAACCGTTTCTTAACTTAGACCATTATTTTTACAATATGTTTAGTTTTCTTTTACAAAATGGTTAATGAAATAAAAGTATTAAAATAGTTCATTTTTTCTATATTACTTTTGAATTACTATAATGACTCATTTTATAATTTCAATGAAGCAATAACTTGAAAATAAACATCGAAATTTCATTTTATTAATTTCTATTATTTGTTTTTTTTTTTTTAATAATTTTAAAATAAGTTTAAAGCTACAATAAGAAAGTTATGAAATTTTTTTTAAAATTATAAAAATGTATACACATATATATATATATATATATATATATATATATATATATATTCATTCTTATAATATAAAATAACAGATATAAAGAAAAAATAAACATATGTGTGTTATAAACTGAGTGCCAAAATCTTCAGCATAAAATATAGTAATAGGAAGGAACTCAAAATGGTTCCAAAGAAAAGATATATGTTTTCGTTTACAGAAAAATATTATTCTTCTAGAATTCATATTAGGCTTTGTTTCTCTTTAGAGTCTACATGTCTTCTCAATATTACAAATATACGGGTGAATTCACAAACAGTTTATACTGACGACCATTAACTTCAAAAGAAATGCTTGTGAATTCTCGAAAAATAACGACGCACATGTATGCTTAGGAAATTCTTCTACCTTATATGTTTTATCCATGTAAGTGTTTATTTTTTTAAATTATTATTCAAAATTATATGATTATAAATAAATATGATGTTTATTATAACTGTTTATTTTTTCATACAGAAAGAGGATTTAAAGAATGTATTAGTTAAGTTTCAGGATATGTATTAACTATTTATAAAAATTTACAATTATTTATTTACTGATTTAATAATTTTCTTTTTTAAGCGATTTTGCTTAGATTAATAATACTTCATCAGAACGTATTAAAATATAAATTATACTGAATTAAATCATACTGGAATATATTTTTCTGAAATCTAATTTAAATATTTATGCATTCTATTTTTTTGTATTTTATTTTATAAAATACTAGAAAGCAAAATGCAAAACTGTAAAAAGATTTTATATAAAAATGAAAACAGGAATGTTAAAAAAACACTTAAAGGGACAAGCATATAAATTTATTAAACAGAAATGCTTATCATTCTACATATAACACAAGTACATTTTTTAATATAGATAACATAAAAATATTAAAAATTAAATTGTAATAAATTTAAATCCCTTATTCTCGAGGAAACATATAACAAAAAAAATGCAATGAAAATAAAGTTAATTTGTTTAACATTGTGGTTGGATAGGAAGCAATGTTTAAAATATTAAAATTTAAAACTGTATTCAAATTATGACACTAATAATTACTTTAATATTTCAACATAAACTGTAAAGCATTAGAATAATTGATTTTATATCAGTGATTGAGATAGTATCTTTCTATATTTTAATTTTTCAAAAATTTAATATAATAATTTTATTTCAATACAGTCGGGCAAAACAAAAATAATAGTAATTTGTTTAAATAATATATTCTTATATTAGAATATAATTTGCTGCGTTATTTATTAATATTAGATATGACAGTTTTTTTTGTCTAAGATAATTCCCATTAGCTTCCTAACTATTCATTACTTTATTACTAAAAAGTACATTGTTATTCAACATTATTAAGAAAATTATTACGGATTACGTCTAGTTGTTTCTAACAGTGTGTAAATAATCTGAGGTAATTAGAATATTGTCATACGTTTTAATCTTTTTATTTATTTTCGAAGTATATTATTAATTAATTTTAAAATACATATATTTTTTTCATTTGGTAATTTCTTGGATATCTATGAAACGAAAAAATAATTTATTAATTTTTCGATTATACATACGCCACCGGAAAAAAAGATTTTTAAATAAGCTTACTAAATACGCTTGAATTGTTCTGAGATTAGATCGTGCGGCAATTTTGAAAGCCTAAAACCACCTTGTAATTTTTTATTTTTTGTGTAACGTCCCGAACCACCGTTAAGGTATATCTTCAGAGGATGAGATGAATGAATTGTAGCGTGCATGAAAAATGTCATGCCTGACAGGGATTCGAACCCGGGACCTCCAGATGAAAGGCCAAGACGCTACCACTTGAGCCAAAAAGGCTGGTAGCTTCTAATTGGCTAATTCAAAAAAAAATTATTAATGAATTATTTTTTTTCCTCTTATTTTATGATGTTAATAAAAGAAAATTATTAAAAATTAATTTAATTCCAATATAAACTAAATTTATTTAATTTAAAGAAGTAAAATATTCAAAAATAATCTTACTTCAATTAAATGTAATAAGACAAAGATTTTAATAAACCATAATAGAACCTATGGAGTAAATAACAGTAGAAAAGAAATAAAAACTTTTCAAAATAAGAAAGTAAAAAGTTATATAATAAAGTGTTTAGATTATTTTCTAACTTGTTTACTCACTTGTATATTAGTATAAAAAGTATTTTAAACCGTTTTAAAAAATATTTAAAATTTATTTATTATTATTTTACTCTTTTATTTCAGAACAAATTGTTTTTTAGTAAATATAAGTATTAATGAATTACATTAGAATGGAACAATACCCTACCAAACAATCTTCTTATAAGAATCAGAATTAATCAATTTAGTAGAATTATGACCATGAGATTGATGAGATATTTGAAAAAGAATTCTTCTAAAATATCTTTTTAATTAACTAATGAGAAAATGAAAAAGCACTATAATGATCACGTCACAATATTGATAAAAATCTGTTGTGGACACTACATGACTTCCTTGTACGCCTATATATAAATCAAAATATATTTAAATTAAAAAAAAAAACAGTTAAAACAAAAGGGAGATGAAGTCTGATTCGAATCAATACGAAAAATATCCAAATATTTCATTAATTAAAATTTTATTTGGCCATAACTCTGGAACCAATGAAGATGAATACAACTTATGATATATAATTTTCTTATAATTTAATTTCACCGGCGGCAAGTGCACGATTTTTTTTTTTATTACAATCGGCTCCTTAACTAGAACCTTAAGTAAAACTTTTGATAATAAGCACATGATATGAGGTTCTTAAGGAACTCCCGTAGTAAATCAATCTCAAACAAAAGATATCAGTAAGCAATAATCAGAAAGATCATTACTAAATATATATCTCTCTCTCTTTATCTGTTTAGCCCCCGGAACTACTATAAGGTATTACTTCAGAGGATAAATGAGGATGATGTGTGTGAAGTGAATGAAGTGTAGTCTTGTGAAATCTCAGGTCGACCACTCCTAAGAAGTGTGGTTAATCGAAACCCAACCACCAAAGAACAGCGGTACCAACGATCTAGTATTCATATCCGTATAAAAATTTTTATCTTTACTAGGGTTTGAACCTTAGAACTCTCGACTTCAAAATCAGGTGATTTGCGATGTCGCGTTAACCACTAGACCAGCCCGCTGGGCTAAATATATCTGACAACGCTTCATTGTCACTAAAAACAAACTACAAATAAAAACAAAGAAACAAATAATCAAGCGATAGGTAGTCCAAAAAAAATAACAAAACAACTTGTAGCTATAAAAAAAAAATAATAAATAACGTAAAAAAAAATAATATCACTACATTTGGTGATAGTAACTACAAACTGTCATTCAGTAACCCCTAAGTCAAACATTTGGAGACATTTCAACTTCGAATGTCTCCACTGCTATCAAACAAATTGATCGTTATGTGGTTTACATGATTTTGCAAACGTTGTTGGTATTCAATACTACGCTGTCTCACAACCTCATGAACCGTCAGAAGCTTCAGATATTCGTAAATCACATCATTCCGTGTGAACCATGGCGCCTCTGCAATTGTTCTTGTTACCTTGTTTTGGAAGCTACGTTACTATTACTTTTTGTTCTGGAGAAGTCCACGCCATAAGTGCAGATTGGTCGTATGATAACCTTGAAAATTAGAAATTTATTGGACAGTGTGAAGTATGTGTTTCTCCGCAGCAACCAACGTATTTTCCTAAACTTCGAGTTCAGTTGTTTTCTTTTCATCCTTACTTGACACTTAAGGTCAAACGCCGATCTAGGTGAAAACCTAAGTACCGCACTCTATGGAATCAAGACACCATCCATGTTCACACTGGGACAGTCACCCTTTCTCATGGCGAATGTGAAATGCTTCGATTTATCCTGATTAACTTTAATCCTCCATTATTTCTCCCAGCGCAAAGTCCTATGCCCTTTGCAGCTCCCACAAGGCTAGTTCAGAGCCTTCGTTAACGGCAGAGATAGCAGTTACATTGGCATATGTGGAGACGATGCAACCTTTCAGAGTATGAAGACCCGTATTGAATATTTAAAACAGTACAGGACCTAGTACAGAGCTCCGAGAAACCTAATGTCGAAGAATTTCGATAACTCATAATTTCAACTTGGCTGAGAGAAACGCCCCGCAAAATAATTCCATAAGTAAAGATAACAGGGTTGGAAAAGTTTTAATTTTAAGTTATAGAGTAAGCCAGACAACAATACCTTGTCAAAGGCCTGTTCGATATTTAAGAATGCTGCCGAGCAGTATTCTCTTTCCATCAGACCTCCACTGATGACCTTGATGATTATATGGGATTATTCCGTGGTAGAGTAGCTGTAGAACTCAAATTAGTGGTTCAGAATTATCTCCTAACCCTCCAATAGGCTGGCCTCAACCTGTGAAATAACCTTTTTTCAAATAATTCAGATATGACAGGTAAGAGGCTAACTGGTGGTAGAAATATCTTGTTATAAGGAATTTGTTTGCTACATTACACAGAATCATACAAAACTTTAGTATTAATACTGATTCCTCAATATGTAATCATTTATAATAAACTTATGGAAGTGAAGTTTCTAGCCTCATGATAATGAAATAATTGTTAAAAATAGTCCTATATACTTTTAAAATATATAAAAATAATTTTACTCAAGATGGACCACTGAATATAAAAATAGGAAGAGAAAAGATTACTGAGGTAGAAGAATTGTGTTATTTGGGAAGAAGAATTACTAAAGATGGACGAAGCAGGAGCGATAAAAAATGCCGAATAGCGCAGGCAAAACGAGCTTTCAGTCAGAAATATAATTTGCTTACATCAAAAATTAATTTAAACATCAGGAAAAC
>JAAAKQ030102164.1:0-14350 GCA_010016005.3 Zanna intricata
GATGCCATTAAACTTTGAAAATGGCAGAAAAATTTGTACCATATGTACCTCTAACTTCTGCAATCACTGTAATTGGACATTGTCTAATTTATCAATTGATTTTAAGTGAATAAGAAGCCTTGCTTTAAACATCTCAATCATCATTTAGGCTTTTATTGCAAATTCTGTATGAGACTTCCTAAGACTTCTATCTGTCTTTAGACTTCTTTAGATTCTTTAATCAAATCCATGAAGAAATTTGCTTACTAAGGAATTCACTGTCTTATTAATCAGATGTTAGTTATACTAGCATGTTTCCTAAACATGATCAGTTGAGGAAGGCATTGTTTTATATTGATATCAAATGTTTCATTATGAGTTATCATGCACTGATATTACCAATGTAATCATGTTGAGATGTTTTCATTACTTTATACTTAATTTTATTTGTTTTTAGGCGGCCGAAAGTGGAAATTTGGAAGATTTCAACAGACTGTTTCTAGCTGAACCAGCACGTCTTGGAGTTCGTGACTCTAAAGGTCGTGCTGCTGCACACCAAGCAGCTGCTCGCAACAAGGTCAACATTCTACAGTTTATATACAACCATGGTGGTGGTTAGTTAACTTAAATTTTTTATGTAGTATAATATACTAGTATAATTATTAGTTTATCCAGTATAATAGTTAAAATATGAATGTATTACTTTTTTCTTGTAACAACTCTTTATAAATTTATTTCTTTAACACATCTATGGCTTTTTCCCTAATGCCTTGCTCTTTCTCTCTCTCCCTCCCTCTCTCTCTCTCTCTCTGCTCTCTCTCCAGTCAGTGGTCAGAGTGGTCAATCTTCTATTCAGCAAAGTAAATGAAACACTTATTTGAATAAAAAAAATTCTTTGATTGTGATATTTTTCCTTATTAGTGGATATATTTTCTTGTCAGAATATATATTACTGCATTAAATAGCAACCTAATGAATATCTAAGCACTGAAGGCCAAACACTGAAAAGAAACTAGATACTCGTACTCTATGCTGATGCATGCCTTGCATATATAATAGCTCACCAGCCCTTAATTTTATATCAGCTTGTTATACTGTACAATTGATGAATTAATCTAACACTCTATTTGCTTCTTTCATTTGTAATGCATATCTCTGTATATTTATGAGTATATATATGTGTGTATACGTAGTATATGCATGTATGTGTCTTCAGAAATAATTTAGTTTTAATATAGTAAATGGTTGATTAGGGGAATGGTTGATATTTTACCATGTTATGTAATTTTATATTATTACTATATTTTTAATAACTACTTTTTTATTAATATTTATATTCACAAGTTCATTAATATTTAAGTTCAAAGTTTTCCTACTTTGTACTATTCATCAAGTTATAAAAAAACTCTGAGAATCATTATAACTCAAATGGAGTTCAGTTCCTTATGTTGTTACATATAATAACTTGCATCCACTCATTAATTATAACTAGATTCCCCTCTATGTTTTGTCTTTATTTTTTATTTAGTTTTATTGTCCATAGTAGTTTTAGTTTACTTTACTGTCTATCACATTTATTAATAATTCTTGATGGTTTAAGTAACAGATATATTGTACCCTAGAGGCTGGTAGAACCTCAACATTTTATTGTAATAAACATTTTTTGGCCGCTTGAGTGAAAATTTCAAGCATGGAGAGCGGACAATATGTATCAACTAGCATTGTTTACTGTAGACATAAATACAAATAAATACCTACATGATCCAGTGAAACTATATCCTTTATTATTTCATTTCAATGACATATAGAAAATTGTTAATTAAACATGGCTTCATTGACTGATATTTTACCCTTGTTTTACATCTTCAGTTTCTAAGATGGTATTCTCTGAGAAATTCTATTCTTGCACTTAAATTGCAAGAAGTGTAATTTACCTTCCTATGCTGAATATTTTTTTTCTTTTGTTTTAAGATATTTAATCTGATCTAAATATTTAATTTAGTTATCTATCTCTGAATTTTTTTCAGTCTATTCTTAATTGGTTTTAATTACTGTACCACATTTTAATGATGATAGAGAATGATTTAACTCTTAATGACAGATCAAACTTAATGTAAACAGTGCTATTTTTTTTTCTGTTTTACCTATAAAAAAAGTATTCACACTAAATTTTCATCAAAAGATAAACTACCTCTGTCAACTCATCATAGTATTCCTCTGTAGGTTGATTTCTCCCTCCTTTATCCAGTTGTCATACTTTATTCCTTCTTCCATGGGCAAGTAACATGGGATTAGAGTCAGCCACCTTGGTTCCATCTGTGGTGCTTTGGTGGCACCTTCTGGTAGTAATTAGCCCATCCACTTCTTTACTGGAACTTAATGGAATAATACCCATGCTTTTATGGAACTATCTAAACATTCACTTTTCTATCTCAGCAGGAGAGTTCCACAAAAACCAGTTTAGTATTTGGACATTTACTAGGTAAAACCCAGATGTTTTATGTCTATCCCAAAGAACAATAAAATTATCACCAACATAAACTTTTTGTTTTATGATTCTATTTGAATTTACTGCTTATGATTTCTTTAATATTCAGAAATTATACTAGAATGTAGTCAAAAAATGGTTTAGATTTCAACATTTAGCTATGCATTCCTCCATTTCATAACACAAACCTTCTCTTTGTGTATATAATATTTATATATATTCATCTTTAAATATTAATGTGTATATATATTTATTTTTAAATAACAATGTATATTATTATTATTAGTGAAAATTGGCCTACTAGGCCCCAGTGGGCCTTCTTTTTCTTTTATATATTTATTATTTATTTATATATGTTAGAAAAGATGTAGCTTTTATTAATATTGGTGTACTCAAGATTTATTTATTTAATTTATAAAAAGTTAGGATCAGATTAAATTATTATAAAAAGAAAAAAGATCAGGGTGAGATAGTAAATTCATTTTACATTTTTTAGAATTACTTTTTACAATTTGACAGTTCCACAAGAATTGAATTTCTCAGAGAATTTCATACTGGAAGCTGACAGTATAAAACAAGGATAAATGCCATTGGCTGAAGGAATCTTTAATTAAAACCTTCCTATGTGAAACTGAAATTATAATTTAAAAAAAAAATTTTTAATTGAAATTTAAATTATAATTTAGGCATTTATTTGGTGGATGGTTGCTACAACAGATCAGTTATTGATAGATGGTAGATATTCAATAATTGTAACATATTAAACATAAATGAATGATTTAATTCACATATGTAAAATACATTTGGTTTTGATAGTATATTCTGTGTAGCTATAGTGTGCTTTTATGTTGTTAACTCAAACTTTCTTTATTGATTCATACAGTTATTAATTCATTAAGAGAAGGCTTACTACAAAAATCAGTGTAATATTACTTTTTCAGTCAAGTTTCATAACTATAAAAGTAATTGCAGGATATGTTAAGAAGTACTTAATACAATCCTATATACTTTCAAAATAGTTTAGTATTTTGAATGTTTTATTTAATATGAGTAATGAATTATAATTAAATCTTATAACTAATAAAATGGATGTCAAGTTTTTTCCATAAAATAATGAGTGAGAATAAAATGAGTCGATAAAACATTTATAATAAAAAATAACAAATGCTCAGGAACCATTTTATAAAAAAATGTCTATCAGCACATCTCAACTTTTAAATAATCATTATTTTAATACATGGGAGAATTATTAAAAATGAATATAGATATTAAAAAAAAAAATTATTAATTACAATAAATAAAAAATTTTAATTTTTTAATCAACAATAAGTTAGTATCCAGTTATAGTAACTTTATATTAGAAATGAATTTTTATGTTTTTAGATGCTTGGAAGTGTCTCTTTCTTCAGTTATTTATAAAATTCTTTTCTTTTCATGTTCCACTAGTTTTAGATTTTAATTTTTTATAAATTATTCTAGAAAATTTTTTCTTTTTGATTTTATTGCATTTATATGTCATTGATATACATGTCATTATGCATATTTTTGATATGCATATTTAATCCTTAATAAGAATGAGCATAGCTCGCCCATTCCTTTACTTAAAAATATGTATTTAAGATTAATTTCTTTATAGATATTCAAGTAATAATAATAATGGATAATTATCAAATTAATTTTAGAATTAATCTGAAAAGACAGGTTCTTTCCTATCTTTTGTTAAATAATATTCTGCTTTGTTTATTTTGATGTCATTTACAATTTACTGATGTCAATGCTATTGAGAACTTAATTGAAAATTAAGTATTATGTAATAAATAATATTTTCAGATTAATAAAAAATCAGAAAACCATTCAAGCCATATAATGCAAGAAAACCTTCATGGAAAAAAGTAGAGAATTTTATTATGCAGATAATTTTTTTTTAGTATTTATATTTATGAGGATTGTTTGCATATAATAATTATATTATTATTATCAGAATTCACATTTATCTCAGTTTATGCTATGTATTATCATTCCTATTTTCTTGAATGTTTTAATTTGTTTTTTTTAGCATTACATAATCACCTTTTATGTATTACACGTTCAATATATCGCTTTTATATAATGTAATTCTTTCTTCTTTTATAAATTTACTCTGACACAGATATTAACTTTAAAAGAATGTCCTCCAGTTTCCTCAGCCCTGAGCACCTTCTCTTGTTTCAGTGTGACATTTTCCTTCCTGCAAATTTCAGTTTTATTGTTTTCTACTGACTCTTTCTTTTATGATCTTACAATATAGACAATTCCTAGAATAGAGATTTATCAAAGATATTATTTATTTTGTATGAAATAAAACATTAAAATTTAGTTAAAAATAAATCTGTATTAATATTTTTTTTTATATTATGTTACTGTTCAGATTTAAATATCAGAGACCATATGGGAAATACTCCTTTACATATTGCCATAGAGTATGAGTCATGTGAAGTTATTGAATACTTGTTACAAATGTAAGTATGATATACAACATACAAATAATCTTTTAAGTGAACTCTTTCTTTTATATTTTACAAGTAGCTCTTTAATTTCTAAACTGAAAAAATGTTTCTTTTTATGTCATCGGTTAAAATTCTTGATACTAATTGAATTTTAATTTTTTGGAATATTCAAGTGATTACCAAAACCAAATGAAAGCCAAGTGAAAACCAAATTTACTTTGTTTTAAATTTTTTTAAATTGCTTATGTTCATCATTCAAAATAAGATATCCTCAATAACTGATTAATAAACAGAGAAGCTTCCTTCTAGTTTTACATCTAAATAAAATCTTCATACCTCTTTAATATATATTTATTATCGTAACCGTAAATAGAGGCAGTCACATTTACTACCCTTCTCTTTTAAGATAAAAAAGGTTTTCAGTATGTTTGGTAAAATATGTTAGAAGACTTTAACATCATATATTCTGTAAAATATGTTAGGCTACAAATTCCTAAGTAGGATCAAACTCAGAACCTTTCAGATAAAAGACAGAGATGCTATCACATCATCACAGAAGTCAATGAAGTGTAATACAATGTTAATGAAATATTACTCAGTGCAGAAAGTGAATTAGCATTTTTTATTGATATTGTTTTTCCAGTGTGGAGATATTCTTATATATGTTATTATGATGATTGAATATAACAATCTTATGTAGTAACTTCCACATAACTATAATAACGGTATGATTCATCTCATAATAACTCACTATTAACAAGAATTCAGTTTTCCTTTTGACCTTTAGTTTCATTTTGGAACCGAATCTAGTCCCTTTTAGAATATGAGAGTTGAACATAAAATATCAGTTCATTTAAGTTTAAACTTCTTGAACAATAATAATTCTAGATCTATATAATTTTATACTACTATACTATACTATAATTATACTATACTATAATTTTATACTACTATAGTATACTAATACTATATAGCAGTGTAATACTGCTGAGTATATCAGTATAGTAGTACTGCTTAGCAATATGTAAATATGAGTAATATGTAATATGCTGAGTTACTACTGAGAGCAACTGTTGTAATAATAATAATAATACGATAAACTACAATATTAACCAAAAATGAAAAATTTGTAACTTTATTTAGGAAGTATAATAAAAAAACCTGACACATTAAATATTGTAAGTAATACTGATAGTAAAGTATCAAAAAGATTAAACTTATTAATATTATTAATCATATTTCCTTAATAATATTAAAATACAGTCCTATTTATTATCTTCCATAGTTTTAATTGGTATTATACATAGTTGAAATGTGTAGAAGATTCAAAAATATTATTTAAAATGTAGACATATTTATTTATTTGTATAACATGTAGTATTATTGAGAGTTTCACATTTAGTGAAACTATTAATCATAAATTTTTTTAGGATATGCTTAAAATTGAAATCATACAATTATATTTATTACATACAATTAAAGTACATTTAAAATATAGATTAAGTCATTCTTTAACCTTATTTTAGTAGAAATTAGTGCTTATCTGTGCGGTGTGGTCTTCAGCCATGTGGTTCCTCATGCAGCCAGTAGACAGAAAACAGAATCCCTGGAATGATTCATAGGCAGTTGTGCCCAATTAAACCACTCTACACAGTATTTGCTGTACATTTCCTACCATCCTTAAAATGGATCTAGCAGAATCAGACCTACATACACAGTACTGTAAATGGGGAAAATCGTACAACAATAAATGAAAGGAACGTTTCCATGAAAGAACCACAATATAAACTATTTTCCTACATGTAGGATAATTTCAAGGATTTGTTTAGATGCAGCCTCCCGATGAAACAGGAGACTGGCCTTACGAAAATTACATTTTTAATTTGAATGAACACAATAGGTTGTTGCCAATGGGAAATAATGTTAATAGAAAAGACATTTTATTATCCTTTTGAAAATAAAATCTTTTTGAACAAAAATAAAACTATTTATTAAGTAATGAACAAAAAGATGGCTTTTGAGCCATAGCTTCCAGTATTATACACATTATGTATAATTCATATTTGTGGCTTCCTTCTGTATTGATAAATAAACACCTGTTTATCTTTAATTCCAATTTTATAAAGCAACTGTTAAAAAATAGTCACTGTTGTATGTGTGGATGATGTGAATTACCACAGTATATATATTAAGAATAAGTATGCTTGTTATTTAATCAGTTATTTAGTTAGTCTTTCTAATTTTAAAAATATTATTATGTTAAACACAACCCAGTAATACCGCCAACCCATGAAAATTCATCCAATTTTAATTCACAGATTATATAATTATTTAAAACTTGTCAAGAGACTGCAGTTTAAATATAGTATACAAGACAGTTAAAAATATTTCAGCTTACAGAGTGGACAGAACTTATTACTAGTATTTAACCTAAACCATTATGAAATATGATATTTTATTAATGGTGAATAGTTACAAGTGTTTTTTTTTACCCTGTAAATAATTTCATCTGATTACAGCTTTCTAGAAATCACAATAATTTGCATTAACACATCCTTCAGTAGATATACATTTTTTACATATTTATTTTACATATACATTTTATAAATAATTAAATAAATTTTTTCAATCATGTTATTAATTTAGATGCATAGTTTTCATGTTTTAGAAATATTATATGCAAAAGATAACATAAGATTGCCTGACTATCTAACAAATTCAATACAACAAAGCAGTAAATTATATCATTTTCCTAAATTTGTAAACCCGTAAAATGATTGATGCTTTTATTAAAAATTGTTTTTAAATTATTTTATTGTAAAATTTTATCTCAAAAACTTCTACTGTTAATCATTTATATTAAAATTTAGAATTTTCAGATATATATATATATATCAATACATATACTAATTCCTGCCTTAATTTATAATAAACATAAGTAACTAGACATATCTGGTTATCTATACATTTGTAAATAAGTGATCAATAAACAGTTATTTGTAATTTTTCCTTAATTAAAAAGCGGACATATTTCTGTTACAGTCATTTGTCACTATATTTTTTTCTGTTTTATTTTTAGAGGTGTACAAACAAATATTCTGAATGAAAAAAAACAGGCTCCAATACATTTAGTCACAGAATTAAATAAAGTATCAGTATTGCAGTTAATTCTTAAATATAAAGATAAATTTGATGTACTACAAGGTGGTGAACATGGAAGAACTGCCCTTCATTTAGCAGCTATTTATGATCATGACGAATGTGCTCGTATACTGGTAAGTATTTTTTAATTTTATTAATTATTCACACTTAACTTTATGGATTTTGGTTTAACTATGTTGCCTCAATTAATTATTTTAGTATTATTGGTGCTTTAAAAGCACTTACTTGGTGTTCTTACTTACACAACTATAGTTACTTAGCAATTAGTTAATTACTAATTAGATGACAATTAGTAGTGGTCTAATAGGTTTGTATTTTGTATAGGCAATCAAAATGGATATTGATAATTAATAGTTTTAACTAAAAAATTGAATTATATAGATTAATTCTAATTTATATAACAGAGTATTCCTGGCTATTCTTCTGAAATACTCTGTGGAAATTTGTTGAAAAAATTAAAATCAATGATTACCACCTATTACCCTTAGAGAAGTGCTAAGTGGTATAAAACAGTTCCTTTTACAGCAGTTCTTTTTAAACAGTCCCTTATATATGGGAGTCATGAGGGCCAAATCTCATAATAAAGAAATTTGAGGTTGAGGGATAGAATCATGTAATTTCTGACTGATAATTACAAATCGATATTGATACTGTGAATCAGACAATTCACAGGATGAATCAGCTGTGTTGTCAAAAAAAGCAGGATGATATCTTTTCATAAATCATCAGAAACTTGTGTAGTATTAATTGAAGTCATCAGTTTATTCAGTTAGGACCTATACACAATTGTCTACATGTAAAGAAAGTATCAATAGGACAAAGCTGGTTTTGGGGTTTCAATGAGACTGGACTTTTTCAGTAAAAATTATTACTTTATCTCAGAATCATTATCATAGACTATTTTCACTACCAGTTTGACCTGGAAATAGACATTTCATTCTCTGCAGCATATTGATGACTTCAGTGAAAACATTAAGTATTGAGGTAACTGGTAAGTCATCAGGAATGAGGACAAACTTTAGCTATAATGTGGTGCTCGTCTAATGCTTCACTGAATAATATAAATGTTTCATAACAATTATCACCTTTTTCCAAAAGTTTTACATGTTTTTTTTTTCATAGATGATAGGACTAAACCTGTAGACTATAACATAGTACTATTACTATAGAAAGATGAATCCTATAAAACTGAATTACAGATTAAAATTTATAAAATAGTTCATTCATACAAAAAATTATGTTTAAATACTATATTATATAATTATGTTTAATTTATGAGAATAACTACCTGTAATCGAAAAAGCCTTTTGTTCTGAGATTCTATTTTCATTTAATTAAAAAGAGAAAATGAGTATTTTATAATTTTTTTTTTTTTAATTTTGCTTTTTAATGTTTATATTATTAATGAAATTATAAACAAAATCATTACTTTTTGTTTATTTCTTGTTTAATTTTTTATAACCTGATTGCTGTAAAAAGCTCATGGCAAACAATAATTAATTAATAATTAAAGTATTAAGTTAATAAAACTGTAATAGATAAGTGAATATGGAGCATGCCCTCGTCGATCTTGCAACAATGGCTACTACCCTATACATGAAGCAGCAAAAAACGCATCTTCACGGACAATGGAAGTATTTTTGCAGTGGGGTGAATCTCGTGGCTGCACTCGTGAAGAAATGATATCATTTTATGACGCTGAGGGAAATGTTCCTCTACATTCTGCTGTACATAGTGGCGATTTTAAGGTCAGTTTTTTTTTTTAAATTGCTTATTGTAATATTATTAATAATACAATATTGTATACAATTATAATTTATTATTTTAATATTATATACCTTACTATGTAACAGATCCTGAACTGTGGTCAGGTTTTACTAAATTATGTTTGCATGGTATTGAAATGATAGAGTTAATTATTAACATGAGCCACCATGTCAACTACTCATGTAACATTTGTTACAGGACAATTGATTTAGTTCTGGGAATTTATCTCTGATTGGTGATATCTGTTTTTAATTTGTAATTATGGTCCATGTTATCAATATCCAACCAGCATTTCAATCTATAAAATATAATTGATACCCAGCATAATCAATAAAAATCTATGCTTATAAATAACTTTACAATGATTGTTCATCATCGCATCTAACAATTAGTCTGATCATGTTATATTATCAAATTTTTTCTCAGATTTTGAGGGGGGCTTTTAGAGCCATATGGGTTTCCCTTCAGAAGCTTACTGAGTTACTAGCAACATATAATGTACATGGGAAGTAATCGATTCATTTGAAAACAGTACAGAAAAATTAAGTATACTCTAATTAAATACAGTAAATTAAAAGAATTACTTATTTTTTTGATTGATGTAGAATTTTACAGCTTGTTCACAACTTCGTATATAAACTCAAATATTGTTAATAAATCATGTAGCAAATTGCATCCTAACAGTAGATTATGATTATTTTTTTAAATAATTTTCAATACACTTATATATAAATTTTGTTTTTTCTTCCCTTTAAGTTAAATACTTTGATAGAAATCTCTGCTTCATCAAAACATAAATCTAGAGAGATATGTTTATCCTCAGTAACTTACATAGAATGTTTTGATGAAGCAGGGACAAATCTGATCCATTGATAATTTTAAATCCAGTCCATGTTGTCATTCTAGATATTTCATGTGTTCATTTTAATTATTGGTTTATCAGTTCATACAGGAATTTTTTGTTGTAATCATGTAGTTTATTGTTATTAAGCATTTGTTATAAATTGTTTGATATTAATAAATTCCTCTCAGCCACTTCAGTGGACATGAATAAGTCAGCATCAAATAATATAATATAACTTAACCATTTTCTTATACAGCTTTTTATTTCAGCTTAACACTGTCAGATAACACCCCACTAAAATATACCTCATGTACATTTTTAATAATGCTTTCATTTTTCCACTAGTTATAAACATATTTTCCATTTTTATTATATTTCCTACTTTGTTATTTTTTCTAAATTTACCTTAAAAGAAGAATTATGTTTAATTCATTTTACAACATCAATCATCAAGATTAGACATAAAAATCTAAATACAAAATTTTGTATTAAATAAAAAAGTAAAATGAAAATTAAAAAAGATTAGATTCATTGAAAAGTCAGATGCTAATAGTAACTACACAGTTTTCTGAAAATTTTTACTTTTTAATTGTCTAAAATGCCCTTTAACATGAAATTTTACCCATATACTTGGTCCAACTTTACACCAGGATATATAAATTTACTATCTCTTCTGTTCATTTTAAGTAATTTTCCACTTTTATTTGTCCGCTGTAATCATCACTTTTTAAACTTGCTCGCCAAATTAATAAAGCATTTGATATAAAATCCATTTCTACTTCAATGGCACTACCTTTCAAAATAGGAACTTTCAGCATGTCACCTGAATCAATGCACCATGATTTATTTATAGTCAGAAGATAATATTATGACTTATTGAGGTAAACTATTGACCTGTTTTCAGTTCTAAATTTTTTTTACAGCAGTTAGATATTGAATACCCTTAAACCTTATATCATGTCGCTCAGCGAGAACCTTCCTGTTATTTACAGTTTTCTCCACTCAAAGTCCAATTCTTTTATTATTTTTCTCAAACTTATCTCTTTTCTTGAATAACCACTGGCATCTTTAAGTGATAACATTATCTTTTTCACTGTCAGCAGTTGTTTATGAATTTTGTGAAATTTTTTATATGGATTTGAATACCAGATCGTGGATACCGGTGTTCTTTGGTGGTTGGGTTTCAATTAACCACAGGAGTGGTTAATTCTCAGGAGTGGTCGACCTGAGATTGTACAAGACTACACTTACATTCATACATATCCTCTGAAATAATACCTTATGGTAGTTCCGGAGGCTTATGGGTAATTATTCATTTTTACACTGGCCTGGCTGTATTTGAAAAATATAGAACATAGCAAACAATAAAGCAATATTATTTCTTGATATGATTTTAAGAAAGGTTCATTCCTGAACCTTTATACCTGGCTTGTCTGTATTAATTTTTACAATCAATAAAATCACAGTAGATTAAAATTATGTTTATAATGTTAGTTAATTTATCATTTAGCATTTACTGACATAATTATAATACTTGCTGAGAGTAGGCCTACATTTTTATATAATTTAAAAATGTACAGAGTCAAATCATTTTTTACTCAATAAGAATTTTTCAATTACATATAATTTTATTACTAAGGTTTTACTAAATGGTAATGTGTAGGCATAGAGAGTAGCAGTTACATATGGTAGAGCCAATGTATGGCATCATAAACATCATTTGTAAAATACACTCGTACAGTAACTAATTTTAAATCATTAATATAAGCGTTTTTATATTACATAGTACACACTCATGATTATTTTTTTATTCTTTCTTTGTAGCATGTAAAATATTGTTTCTTAGTAAATTACTATAAATTAAGTTACTTATTTATAAAATATAGTAATGATACTCATATTTAGATTTAATTTTTTCATGTAGAAATTTTAGATATTTTATTATAGCATTTTTCCATTTATTTTTAATGTTCCATAGTAAAGTAACTTACAAAATATGTACATTATTAAATATGTAAATTGAAAATAGTTTCATGATTTCTTACAGCTTTGATACGACACTGACATTTTGTATATTTTCTCATATTTATTTTTTATATAAATATTAAAGCATTCAGTAGAATTATTTCTTTACTCATTTATAGTTGCAGCATTTTAATGTTTCTTTATTTTAACAAGGAGATCTGTAAGTGATCCTGTTTTGTGTGTGAGAGTTGTTTTTCAATGTTGGCAATAGATTTTTTTGTATTATATAAATCATAAAATTTTAAGTATTACTTGATGCCATCACATAGTATTTCAACTGGTTTACATCACAAATTGTTTGTATTTTTTATAAGATTTAGAACAGTGTCATACAGAAGTAAAGTTATTAAACCAGTTCTTTATTTATATATAAAAATAAGAAATGTAGTTATTTGATATTATTTAAAAAATTTTTTAAGTGCTGAAAGATAAATTCTGGATCCAAATCTTGTTTGATTATGTTCAGCAGGGAGGGGTAAATTTAATGAAGTAGTTTCTTAAAAACTCTCTTTAAAATGATAGTTTCAAGAGTTTTTTTTAACAAGGGAACTTTATTAAATGTGAACTGGATATTTTCTTTTTTTCAGTTGAACTGGTTATTTCAGAATCATATTTACTACTATTAGGGCCAACTGTTTTCACTACTCTAAATTAAAAATGGAAAATAGTTTACAAAAATAAAATTTTAAATAAATTATCTGCTTTTTTACTTTTCGTTAAAATTGTATAGCAATACATTTTTTTCAAACGGTTCACTTATTTCAAAACCCACTGACTAGGTGCTGATTTTAATGTGATGGAAGATAGAAGAATGGTGTGATTTTATGATATGTAGTTTCTGTATTGATTAATACTTACACTTTGATATAGATATTATTTGACATAGAAAAGAATTACGACAGTTCTTTCAAAGAAACAGTTATAGAAATCATTAATAAAATGGGTGTTGATGAATCATGAGAGAAATAGATAATAACAGTTGTAACAATTTTGACAATTCATTACCTTTTGCAGATTTAGAAATTAAAGGTCAGAAAAGACTTGGTTATCCAACTTCTAAATGGTTTTATTAAATTTAACTTAAAGTACATCTGAAGTTAGTTGTGATAGCCTAATAAATATTGTCTTCATCACTTGTTTTTCCTTGCAAACAACCTAGTGGTTGTGATTTAAAGTGGTAAAAAAATCAGTTGTAATGTATTATCACTTAGAAAGAGAATATTAGAATTGAGTTCAAATAATAAAAATTAATAGAACAGAATATCTTATAATCATCCTGAATTGCCATGTTTAAATAGTTGAAGATTGATTAAGATCAATATTATGGATAATAATGTTGACTACAAGATAAATCTTTAATAAAGTAATATGTTTAAGGGATACTGAGATGGATAACTCATGAAAATGATGAAGAATGTCCTCAACAGAAATTGACTTCTGGATTTCTGCAAGGAAATCTAGATAAGAAAAATGTAATATTGAAATTAAGCCAGTAATCAAAGCTGAAAAAACTATAACAAAAATAAAATGAGAAGTCTGATTTTTTTTTTTTTAACCTCCGGAACCACCATTAGGTTATATCTTCAGAGGATGAGATGA
>JAAAKQ030102175.1:0-14350 GCA_010016005.3 Zanna intricata
CGTACCTTATTCCGCTATTGTGTATAACGTCTAACTTTCTTAAGTGCGACTTTCTGGCGGATGAATATACAATACATGCAGCCATCAACATATTGTATTTTTTTATTGATTTTTTGAAGTATTTTGTACCAAAAAATATTTACGACGCCCAGTTATATTTAAATACCCTTCCCCTCAATCCAAAGCGACTAGCAGCCAGAATGTTATGAGTATGATGAAAACATTCACTTTGAAGTCGTTAAGGCGGCATCATTAATAATATGATCTATCAATTTAAAATCAATTAATTATTATTTATTTATGCAATGTAGGCGACAAATTTCCCAAAGTTTTTTAAAGTGTGCCTCGGCTCGGTCAATCCTGAGATATAAGACCAAAAACAGTGCGCCATACATATATATACGCGCACATACATATGTTTTTTTTTTTTGGTTTAGGTGAACTGGTTGGACTCTAAAACATAAAGATTTAAAAAAAAACCCGATATCCCATTTTTGATATGATCAATACCTTTAATGTAGCTATTCACCGCGAAAGTAAAATTATAATTTGATTTTTTTTTTTTTTATTTACAAATAAAAAACGAAAAAAGTTTTAATTTTGTATATGGTTGTAAGCAAACTATTATAAATTTTCCTTTTCCGATTTTTCTTACACATTTTATAAAAGTACATAATTATATTAAAAACAACAGGTTGTCTGACTAATAAACTACTGACCAAAAATATCACAAAAAATTTGTTGGTTTCATAACGTGACAATATATAAAGAGTAAAAGAGAAAAAAACCAGGGGAACACAAGAAACAGGCCAATAAGCGATGTCAATAAAATATCCAAACTACTATTCAACCAGAATTTTGGCTCAGGAAACCTATATATATTATATATATATATATATAGTTAAAAAGTTAATACAACATTTTAGGTATGGCTAACACGTGTTGCCGAGCTATAGAAAGAGAAGGAAGTATTACTAGGCAACAAGAGAACGCTTCCTTCAAGCAATAATTTATAATTTATAGCTCACAAGGCTTGGCAACATCTATATAGACCATCGTTAACAACACCCCTTCTAATAAAACACATATAAATTTATGTGTGTGCGCGCGCGCACTTATGACCTAATAGACTTATTTTTACCACAATCGTACCGAGATTAAAGTTATGCCAAATTAAAATGGTACAATGTATAAGTGTACAGTTACGAAATGTAGTCAGCTCCTTTCCGTTTCTTCTGTGTAGTAACTGTATAAAAAGTTATCTCTATACAAAAATTGGCTCGGTTAAATGAATTCCCAGCTGACTAATATTTTCAAATGAGATTTTTTTTATTTTTTATTTCTTCATGGGCCCGTATAGAAAAATGATAAACAAACACATATAGATATTGGTATATCGTATTTTTATATCTCTTCTTCATAAAAGCAGTAAAAAAGAATAAGTAAGGGATAAATTTTTTTCCGAGTGCTGACAAAAGGATGTGTAATAAAGTATATAAAGATTTACTGATAACATTTTAATTTTGGATGAAACTAACAATGAGTTTAAAGGCATAATAAATGATATGGATTCATGACCAGGAGAGAAATTTATTTTTAAAGTAAACTAGAGTAAAACAATTAAATTTTATTAAGACGGGAAGAATAATGATAATACAAGCTTAATATGCAACTTTAAAAGGTAGTAAAATTATCCGTGGGACGACATAAACAGGTTTCAAAAATGAATGTAACCTGAGTTACAAGCAAGAGTATTAAAATAGAAAAAATTTAGGGCTTGCTTTGTATTAACCCACCTAATTTTCATAAGTTTCCTGTAACACTGTATCCATCAAAGCCTTCGTTTTTTGATTTTTTTTTCATGTTTCACAGCACGTTATGCATATTTTTTTCAATAATTGATTAGCGATTCGTAAATCTACGGTGAGATTAGTTTACATTAATGAAAACAATTTTTCCAAAATTCTGAAATGAGGAGTTTTAAAATAAAAAAAACAAAATGATCGGTAGACGATACAAAACAGAATTTATTACACTGGTTACATAAAATTTTATCGGGTAACGTTTCACATAAACATTCCAGAGATCTCTGGATATCGTGTGTAACTTTGGTAAATCTGATTTGGTAGAAAAGTACACCTCTTATTAATGTAGTGAAAGTGCCTGTAGCAAGCTACATTTCTAAACAGTCATGCCAGGACTGGTTATTGATCAGAACAAACAATAAATAATATTTAGGAGCAAATAATGTTAAAAAAAAAAAAAAAAAATAGCCGATTGGCTAAGACTTGAACTATTTTTTTTTCCGGATGGGAAGTAAAGCGCTATATCTGTCAGATAATGGTAGAATTAAAAATAGAATTGAAAGCTATTTATAACTGCAATAACGAGATAAATAAGTGATATTATATAACAAAAAAATTGCGCTGAGAACCTGTTTCCATTCCGTCTGGACGTTCTACTGGACGGATCAAGCTGATTCTTTTTTATTCTGCTCAGAGATACGTCATCAAGCGTCATCGGGCCTCAAATATTAGCCTCTCTAAGAATTTCTCAAAAAATATTTATTACTTAACTGAGGAAATTTCTGAAGTTATTACTCACAGGAAAATCACTTTGAAGGTCTGTCGATGCTTGATGATATCTCCGGGCCATTCCGAGCAGAATAAAAAAAAAATCAGTTCGATCCGTCCGGTAGAACGTCTTGATGAACTGGATATAGTTTTTGAGCACGCATTTTAGCTGTGGTGGGAAGAGAAAAAAGAAAAACAAGAGGGATGGGTGTGAGACGTGTTGTAAATGGAATAGGTTTTAAGACGATTTTTTAAATACATAACATTACTTTGTAATAACGCTTCACAACAGCAAGAGGGCGTTAGTATAAAAATTAAATTAACCAGAGCTGTGTCTTATATTAGTAAAAAATTTCGATACATAATTCTATTTCAGATAAAAGTAAAGGAATCAGTAAAGTGATAGTTCGCGTTTATAATTTTTCTGACAGTTTTTAACTCGATTATAAGCTACAGAATTTTAAAATAAAAAAGAAAGTAATCTTTTGAAAACATAAGTGTTTATTTTTTAAAGATCTTTTTAACAAATGAAACTTCTGTACCGACTAATACGATAATTATTAATAATTCCATTCATTTTTCAGTTTTATCAATTTATTTATGCAAAATTGGAGACTAATATTTTAGATGTATTTAAAAGTTACCTAACTATTTTTCTTTTAAACGTGTCCGACCGTGTAATTGGTACAGTGAATGGTTCGCTTCTAAATAAACTGATCTCAAGTTTGATCTGTGGTAAGAACTGGAATCTCTTTACCTGTACAATTTATTTTTTATTTTTTTATTCATGGTTTAATCCACCTCATCTTTTTTGTTAAAGTACAAGTAATGGTGTATGTAGTATTTTCCAGTCGTAACAATAAGATTATAATTAAAGTTCAATTTTTATTTTGTAAAATAAAATACAAAAGGTTTTTTCAAATTTTCCGATTAGGTGATTTTGTTTTTTTTCAGTAGGCAAGGATCACAAATCAATTCAGAATCTTATATATGTTTAAAATATTTCCAGAATGCAACGAACTAATAATTAGTTTACACAAAATCTGTTCGATTTTTTTTAATACATAGTCTTCCTCACAATTTTTAAAAAGTAATAAAAAAATCACCAGGGTTCGTCATATGAAGGGGTGTATATAGCCCTGACATCTAAATAAAACATAAAATTAACATTAAAACAATTTAAATAATTAAATTAATAAACAGTACTCCTTTTTCTTTTTCTGTTTAGCATCGTAAGTTATTACTTCGGAGGATGAATGAGGATGATATGTATGAATGTAAACGAACTGTACAGTCTCAGGTAATAGACAGTACCAGAAAAAAAAGAAACCCTGCTCAGGTGTAACGGACCACCACAGGGAATTCGCAGTCAAACATAATAAAAATGTTTACTTTCTTCGTTACCGTTTTCAGAATCAACAGTAATATAATTTTTTATTTTATTTATTTAATTCGTATTTCTTATGTACTTTTCATACATTGAACACTCTTCAAATAGATGCTTAACAGTGAGCGGTTTGTCACAAACACCAACTGCGGTTACACAATGCATTTCTTCGCCGGTAAGCATATATGAATTTTTTCGTGTGCGAACGATTTTCAGTCTTGTCAACGCCACTTGCTCCCGAGAGTTAGTTTTGTATCTTTCTTCTATTTATATGAAGCAATTTTATTCGGTTTAATTTGACGTCCGATCTTCGTCATTCTTTGGACAAAGACTTTCTGATTAAAAGTACTTTAACTATCGAAGGGTTAAGCCATAAAAATACTGTTATCGTTACCTATATAAAATAAAATGATGATCCCTTTCACTGAAATTTAAAATTAAAAAAAAAAATTCGAGATTTTTAATCGACTAATTTGATAAACGTTCAAAAAGGTCACGTAAACAAGTTCACTAAAATAATTACTCCTTCGTAAACAAATGACTAAATCAATCTGTTTTAAGAACATCTCTCATGTAACGAAAAATCCGATGTGGACGCTACATGACTTCCTTGTACGCCTATTAAATTTCATATACACATTTTTTTTTATTAAAAATGAAAAGTACATAAAATTTTAATTCATTAAAATTACACTTCCGGTATTTTTCTATTATTATTATTGAATTATTATTTATCGTAAAAAAGTTTTTACAAACTGAGGTTAATAATTATTAATAAATCAATATATTTAAATTAAAAAGACAGTTAAAAAAAGGGAGATGAAGTATGAATCGAATCTTGTAAGATCCAAATATTTCATTAATTAAAATTTAATTTGGCTATTACTCTGGAAGCGATGTAAATCAATACCACTTACGATATATCGTTGAAAAGCTCTCAAGGAGTGATTATTACTACAATTAAGAAAAAGTCCAAAATTCAATTTTTTTGGGAAATTGGACACTTTTGGTTCAGTTGATTGCAATCAAAAGAGGAGGTCACAACTAGATGCTGCAGTCCTAAATTCAAAATTTCAACATTCTACGGCTAATGCTTTTTTGAGTTATGCGAGATACGTATGTAAGTACAGACATCACGCCGAAACAAGTCAAAATGGATTCAGGGATGGTCAAAATGGATATTTCCGTTGAAATCTGAAAACCAAAATTTTTCGCGATCACAATACTTCCTTTACTTCGTAAAAGGAAGTAAAAATGATGTGCATACTACACCGACATATGATAAATAAAAATAACAAATGAACATTAAAATAACAAATGATAACTAAAAAAATAAAAAGTTATATAAAAAGTTAATGGAATGTTTTCATGTATATTATTCTCATAGTGGGCAATAATGTATTAATGAATTATAAAAGAAGGGTGCAGGTCGACAGGTGTTTTATTTTTCAAATACAAAAACTCATATTCAATCTTCATTATTTTTAAAATATACACAGCTACATTCTGTAATATCCTTTGATGTTAACATTTAAACATTAACAATTCTGATATAAAATTTTATACTTTATTGTTTTAATCCTTTTTTTTATTTATTTTTTTTATTTTCTATATTCATTAAGAAATATAAAACATATAAATTAGAAGCACTATATGTGTTAAATAATATAACATATAAAAGTAGGTAAACTTAATTATAATAAATAGTAAATTATAGTAAATAGATGCATTACAGCATCTCGGCCAACAAACACCCATGTTGTATTCTGAACTGATTTAAAATCCATGTACAAGTAACTAACGATTTAAAATGTCAATGCCAATTATTATGCATATTACTTTACAGAGTTTAATAAGGTGAACTAAAAGAACAAAACTGAATGGGAAATTTCTTTTCTAGTCAGAAGCATAGAAAGTAAGATCAGCTTACGTATTATCGGGATAAAAGGGTTATAATCAACTTATTATACAAAATATATTATATAGAACCTCCTTGTGTAAACGGTAGCATCTCTGTCTCTAATTCAATAAGTTCTAAGTCTGAATACCGGACAGGTATATCATTATTTTTCATACTATACAAAATTAATTTATCATTAAATAACCCTAATTAGGCGTTAGCTTCTTAATCTTAGAGCGCATAAATAAAGGAATAATTTTAAAATGGTCTGAAGAAAAGAATACACAAGTAAATTAACTTGGCATTTCATATTAATACATTTTTCCTTATGTAAGATTTTATTAGTTTATAGATAAAAAAAAAAAATTGAAGAAAAGTATAAAGACCAAATCGTTGTTTCAATCCGGGACTCTTTACTTACATGTAACGATTATTATACCAAGATACGGAGCGTATGAATGTTTACCACCGTAACCGCAGTGGTTGTCGGCGACCTGACATAGTTCAAGTCGCTACCTCAAATGTCGTAGCATTCTCAATAATAACAGATTTATCATGCTAAATTTAAAAGAGAGAAAATTGGAAGAAGTGGTTTCCTTTTGCATTCTTCACTGAGCCAAACGTAAGGTTGCAAGTCATCGTGCTTATCCCATTCAAATGAAGTTAATATTCAATTCAATCTCATAAGTGATAAATTTCATCTGTTCACCTCAAGGACTCTCTGTTTTACGAAAAACATTGATCTCAGACAAAACGGCTCTGATTGGTTTCGCATGCACTTTACGTGCTTTATACACAAAAGGCATTGATTTATTGAATTAATTTATTATTAATTATTTAATTTAATTTAATAATTATGTAAATTTTTATTAATTATATTTTATATTTATTTTATTTTATCACTTTATTTTATTTATTATAATTTAATTTATTGAATTAAGTATTATCACTTAATCATCACAATTATATCTTCATCACTGCTCAGTCAAATATAATTGGTATTCTTATCGATAACGTTCAACAATTAAATTTGAAGAACAGTTTTAATATCTAAAATATTGAGCCGATAATCTCGTTATTGATCATGGAACTTCTCGTAAAAGAAGAAAGTAAAATAACATAGAATCCTTTTTTTAATTTTAATAACACCGATTTTATATATTTGTGTTTTTTTATATTATACTGCTTTAATTAAGGCTATTAGACCAGTTAAATTTTATCATTCGTCTAAATGTTTTTCTAAACTCATACTAATATCTTTGATAAGTACTGTTAATTAAACCTCAATGATTAAACTCTTATTGGTAACACAATTCAAATTCGCCTCTCCAAAAAAAATCAATAGTTAAACTTGAACCACACAACTGCGGGTGTTGTATAACATTTCCTGCAACAAATTCGTCTGTTGAAAGCAACCCGTATCGAATTCGATCAATAAATTCACAAGAGATGTAATTTAAACAATATATCTGGTTGATCCAACAGATCAGAACTTCTGTTCCGTAAGGTTATAAATTTTCAATTTTAACTGAAGGGTTATGTATTCACTACATAAATTTAAATAAGGAAAATAACTGGAAATCATGTTTGGGTCCTTTAGTTCGCTTCTTATCTGAGATACGGTTCAATGTTTAGATTTTATAAACTGTAAAGAACACAAAAATATTTTTCTACGATAAATCGAAAATTCTTGTATTACGATTCAATGCAGTAAACATATTCTGAAAGCTATTAATCAAAATCGGATGCACGCGATCCCGCACCCCCCCCCATACATATATCTCACTACTAAATAAAGAGACGCCTTTTTCGTTTGTTCCTGATAACCGCGAAAATTGCTGAATCAGTCATTATGAAATTTTAACTGCAGCTTTCTTATAACCCTCTAAATTTTTACCACGGTCAAATCTCACCAATCTCACTACAGTATAAAACATAAATAAAAAACCTAGAACTTCTTTTTATAAATTTAATGAACTCTATATAGATAGATATTATCTATATCGATTGTCACTGTCTGTTTCAACCGTTGCCCATGTCAATAACGACTTCTTCAAACAGTTATACGATTTAATAAATTTAATGACAATATCTATTAAAGATCAACTTGTATTGTTATCGTGATATGCATAAAAACAAATTAGTCTGATAATAAAATAAAAGGGATTGACTTCTGTTTATACATATTTAACAAAGTTTCGATAGTTTGAGGAATATTAAATTTTGATATCGATTTCGATTTCTGAAGAAATTTACTGTGCGTTTTACTAAATTTAATATCAATGTTTAATCTGGCAACTCATCCTCACGCGAACAGAGTAACACACTCTAAACTAACAAGTTTATCAGGTTAAACCTACACATTATCGGCATGGATTCGACTTTCAATTTGATGTTAATATTTTCATAATGTTTACGTCAGCGAGGGACATTATTTACACAATAATGAAGTAATGATTTTTTTGTTTTATTTAAAAATTTTATTATGATGTGAAAAAAATAGGTTTTTCCAAAAAGTTTTTCGGTTGGTCTCTTTTCTTCTCTATCAAACAAGAAGAAACTAAAACCTTACGAGGTTACTTTATAATGATACATATATTAAAATGTATTAAAGAATAAATACTTATCGATTTTCCTATATAAAATATCGAAAACAAAAGATAAATGATGGATGAAGAGAGAAAAATAACAAAGGTGGAGAATAGTTGAGCCCAGTTTACGTCCGTCAATATTAATCTACCACTATTTCAATACGTACTGTAATTTATTTCTTTCCTTTATTTTACTTTTACTTCGGATCTTTATTTCTAGATGTCGCTGGTTTCCACATTATTTGCTTTTGTTTCTCTATAAACAAAACAATGAAACACACACACTTCCATAAAAAAAGAATAATAAAAAAGGACTCGTAAAAAACAGAATGATTAATAATACGAACCGTTCTAACATTTTTTCAATCTATTTTCTAATAGCCGTATAAAAAATTAAAATAAAATATGAGACAAAAACATTTTGTTTTATAAAATATTAATAAAAATATGGACTACGAGAAATAACATTTTGAAAAATGCTTACTTTTAGTTAATTTTTTTTTGTTTAATAGATTAAATTTTTATAAAACGAAATAATTTTTTTTGTGGGACGTAGTTACGGCAAAAGTATTTTTATTGTAAAATTCTAAATTCCTTAAATATGCTCATTTATAAACTTCTAGGAAAGGACAATCTAGGGCAAGGTTTTCATGTTTAATTGATCTTGCAGCAGCAATAAACACCTGGTTAGTGTATGCTTATGAACAATTATGTAATAAAAACTATCAATATTTTTTGACAAATTATATAAACTTTTAAAGAAAGTAAAACAGAATCAAAAACCTTAGTAGCCGTTAGACATATACCAGTACTGATATATTTAATGGAAAAAATCCGTATATTTTATTAGATTTTAAATATAATTGTTTCATATAATCTTTTTTATTCGTATTTTTAACAGGAGTGATTTTCAAGTTTTCTTTTCAATTTAGTAATTATAGAAATAAATAATAAAAAGGTGAATCTGGAACCAGGGATAGATAATATTTTCCAGTGATGTGCATCTTCACCGCAAATGTTTGTCGATGGTATGTAAGGCTCGCCAAAATCCAGTGACACAAGGGATTGTACTATTTTTTAATAAATATTACGCAGTTAATTTACATAAAATTTTATTATTTTTGTGGTAAAATATGTTTGAAGTATGCATTTATTTTATATTTATTTCAGTCCGTGGATTCCCCAGTATGAAAATGTGCTGTGCGATATCCTAGCGTAATGTTATCGTAACTATTTTTGAAGAGGAGGGTGTAGCGATAATAGTAAATTCCAATCGCTATACGCACATGATATACATATTTTTTCTGCCATAACTACAGATGTGGAACTCGGAACGAGATGTGTGGCTCTAACCACATGAGGTGCTGCAGTCCACACCAACAGATATACCATGAACATCCTACGGGAATTGTTTCCCCCCGGTCAGTAATCGATTTCCAGGTTCGGAAATGTGTCATAGCCTTCTCGATTTCCCGACCTATGTACCTATGACCTAAGTATGTGAGATGTTTTTCTTGGGAGATATTTAAAGTAGCAAGCATACATCGACAAACTCCATTTCATTGAACAAATTGAAAACAGATATTCATATAGAAGTGTAGCAGATCACTCAGGAGACATTAGAACGTATGTAAGAGATAGACGTTACCCTCCAGATGAGATTTTTAGTGAATACCAGACGAGATGAGTAGTAGTAGTAGTCCTTATCAATCACAGAACGCAGGAAAGTTACATTTTTAAACCCGGGGTTTCGAGTTTGAAAGGAGGCTCCCACTCAAAGTATCGGGAGACCTTAAGCTAGATTATGTCACTGCGGTTTTTTCATTGACTATGTAGCGGTCTGCATCATGGGAAACAGCTAGCCGTACCGAGATAGGTTTGATCGTTCCGAAAGCCTATGGAAATCCCGTAAGTACTAGGACCGTTCAAGATTGTTTCTCTTTAAAGGAAAAGCAAAGTAAAAAAATTGTTGGAAGGAGAGGGATGCGAGGGGTGAAGGACATTCTCCTGTGGAGCTGCTGTTCGTCCGTATTTATGTGGATGGGCAGCAGTGATGATAGGTGGACTCTGGAGCCCTTGAGCCAAAAGACATTAGTCCCAACGGCAAGGAAGACACCTTCCTTGTTGCTGGGAACCAACAACTCCAAGGACAGAGGTGAAAACAAAGGCTGGAGGACGAGGGGTAACGGAGAGCCTCCTGTGGAGCCGTCGTTTGTCCGAGCTTGCTTGGACGGGCGACAGTGACGATGCACGGGAACTTTAGATTCCCCCAGCTCGAAGACACCTTCCGGGGCTAGGTTATGTGCTTAATTCCGGGTCCGGCCCCGGGAGAGGAGTTGATGAGGTTGAGGTTTAGTCGGTTGGGGTGCAATCATACTTAGCATTTTAACATCTTACAGAACGTGTTAGCGAGTTCAACACTTCCGTAAATGGGATTCCTCCCCTCAACACAGAAAAATAAATTGTTTCTCTCGGGGGAACTGAGTTTGATAAATCCTTTCTTCCAATGAGTAGAAATGAGTGCTTACTGCTTTCACTGGAAATGGGAATACCGCTGAGTGAATAGCAGCACTAAATCTTGTTTTCTAGTCACGGTGTGATGTGCCTACTAATTACACGACTGACGGTAGCGTCAAAATACGTAGATACTTCAGGTTTGGTGCTAGTAGGAGATACAGGTTACCATTTTCGGTGTTGCGTACATAATCCTGATGATGCAATCAGTGCAAAACAAGCAACATGTTATCTGTAGAGCCCTGAACAGCATGCGTTTTGTGTTGGTTTGTCGTTCCGTTGACTCAAAGCCGAAGTCATTTTCACGAATTAAGCTTTTGGCAAAACGATCATTACGGTTGGACTGTAACGCAGGTCTTGATTGATAAAATGGTTCGTGCCTTATCTTCAACGGTTTATGTTGATCTTTTGAAATGTAAGAAAAGTTATAGTACTAAACATATTTTAAATTTAACTTTTATTAATCTTGTATCGACTGCACATATACAAATATATATTACAATATCTTTAGAGGTAGGATTATTTTAAAATTTATTCCTTAAAAAGTACGTTAAATTAATTTTAAATCAAACATATGGAATAAGTTTTTTTAATGAAAGTAAAATATAAAATTTGAAAATTTTGAAGTTGTTTGCAAGAGGTTTTGTGAGATCGAATATATCTGTGTAAAATTGTACAGTATATAAACAGATAGCTAATATTACAGCCCGCTGTTTAGGAGTTATCAATCAATCTAGTATTTGCTCTTCGAAACTGGGTAACCGCACGAGTCCAGTACTGAATGTTGGGTGGTAAGTTTTGAAGTTCGATCTTTCGATCTATCGGATCAAATTAATTCAAGTACAACAATTTTAATTTTACTGAAATTGAAACGATTACGATATCCTTCAATTCGATTTGTATACATACTAAACTAATACAAATATTTGATATTAATTTACTGTAACAGAATACTTGAATTATTTTACTTGCATTTGTATCCTATTTAGATTTAGCAGGTAGATCGTATATATTAACAGAAGAAAAAACGAAAATAAAGGTTATTTTTATTTTCAGAAGAGGTGTAAATGAAATTCTATATTTCTATAATAACAATTTCTGCAAGCTGAAGAAAAGAGGGTAATGCACCCTCAAACAAACATACAAATTAACACCCAATCTGCCAAAAAAGTATGATGGCAAATTAAAAAAAAAAATCATTTTTCTTCAATCTATAAAAAGAATGAATGAAATATATAAGTAATGACGGAAGAAAAAGAAGAAGATATCCAGAATATCGGTTTTTTACCAGAAAAAAAATGTTTCTTCATCTAATCTCTTTCGGTATTTCTAGTCTTTATGTACTTATTGCCGCTAATTAATAGTTGTTTGATTTTAATTTCATAAAAATCAGGGTAGCAGTTCTAAAATTACAGACATGCAGATAAGAAAAACACATCTACCTAAAAACATTATCATACTACTGAAGTTGAGAGGTTACAAACCGGGACATCGAAAGAAGAAACACTATTATGATTTACCATATTCACGTTCATTCAAAGTACATCAAATGACATATAAAAAAAATAATAATTTTTTTATATATTGAGGATAATGTTAAAATATTAGAAAACTATTCATTTATATTTCAATAAGAAAAAATTTCCTTATTTTATTCTATTACAAAATAATACGTCGCTAAGGCGATGTAATTCACTATTGTATATAAAAAAGGCATACTTCCATTTCATATTAAAAAGCTTGTGACGTCAATATATGATAAAAAATAAAATTCAATAATATATAAAACGTGACGAACTGTTTAATAATGATATAATAAGAATAATAAAAAAGATGAAAGATCAAATATCATTTTAAAAAAGGGAAAAAAGAAAATTATATATCATCATTTATAATTTTCTTTAAAAAAATATTATTATTTCACAAAAAAAAAGACTACTGTAATGCTATACAATAAGATATATATTTATATACCTTAATAAATATTTATTTATTAACATTTAAATGCGTATATGTGCCCACGCAGTAACGCGCTTGCGTAATAAAACCGATTTAAGGAAAACCTTAAACAGTAAAATCGTCGCGACATTTTACTGTTACAACCAAACAACGTATATTTTCATCGATCCATTTTACCACCAAAACCTAGAAATTTTCTGAAATAATAAGATCAAACTTTTTAATCCGCAAGACTTTTCTTACTGTATTTTTAGGATTTCACAGTAGGTTGCGGTCGGTTAGATTATGTTGATTCCGTAAACTGACAAATCGTAAGTGTATCAACATAACCTACACTTACTAAACTCGTCTAATTAACGTTAAACGTACAAATTATTAACAACAAAAGAGATTTATTTACTAAATACAATAATGGTAATTATTGTTACTTTACATCGATTAAAAAAAATCTTTCGATTTTTTTTTTCTATACAATTCCGAAATATCACTCTTTTCTCATAGAATCCAGAAAAATGAGCAATTAACAAATTATTTCCCTAACAATTTCTAATTTTACTTATATCTAGACGATTATCTATGCACGAGACATCAGATATTTAAATGATTAGGAGGCTGAGTCATTAACTTGTCTTCTTTTGATTCGATACAACAGTAATAAGACAGATTTTGTGTTCAAAGCTTTTGCTTATTTAATTGTTTCTCCATCAACTTGATCATTACGTGTGAAATTTTTAAAGAGTTCAGAGTTTTGTCAGAACTTTTTAAAAAGAATCCAAGGAATTTACACGATGAAAGGCTTGGCGACATCTTTTTTGGGGTAAATAAAAATATATACTAAAGAACCGCACTCTCTTAACGGAAACAAGTTTTTTTCTTATTTTTGCATACATAAGAATAGAATTTACAGAAAAGTAAATGAAAAATATATAATTTTATTGCACGAGAAATTAAAATTCTTGTGTCAATACATATGAATAATGAAATTGAATATATTTTGGTAAGAAAATTAAGAAAATGATTAAATAATGAGTTAAGGCGAAGAAAAACTTCGTTTCCGCATTTAAGATAGCGGTTTATTCACATTTCGAGTCATCTGTGTTTACTCCACAATAAAAAAAAGCAGTATAATTATGGAATTATTTGTAAAGATTAATTTTTGTTATGGCACTTAACTTTCTTTCTTTTTTTTAATTAATATGCATGTAACATTTTCGTTGACAATTGAAAAGTATGCAAATTTTTCAGTTTCAAATTCAGTATTCATGCTTTGCGGGTGGTGCTGGTTATTTATGTCAGTATTTGTATATATATATATATATTTATACACACACGTGTATACAGACATGTAGTTTTTTTTTTTTTTTTTTTTTTTGGAGGGCGAACAACGCCTGAGCGTTATTATCGCCCGGATTAAATCTATGTTATT
>JAAAKQ030102186.1:0-14350 GCA_010016005.3 Zanna intricata
TACTTCAACCCTAAATTTTTTAAAATGCTGAACATTTTATTCCAGTCTACGTTATCAAATGCCTTTTCTAAATCTATTAAATGCCATGTATGTGTTTGTTTTTCTTTAATCTTCCTTTTACTATTAATCTGAGTGCTAAAATTGCTTCTTTTGTTTCTATACTTTTCCTGAAACAAAATTGGTCTTCTCCTAACACTTCTTCCACTCTCCTCTCAATTCTTCTGTATAGAATCCTAGTTAAGATTTTTGACGGATGAGTAGTTAAGCTAACTGTTCTGTATTCTTCACATTTATCTGTTCCTGCTTTCTTTGTAATTATGACAATAACACTCTCTTTAAAGTCTGATGGAACTTCCCCTTTTCCATAAATATTACACACTAGTTTGTATATTCTATCTATCACTTCTTCGCCTGCACTGTGCAGTAATTATGCTGGTATTCTGTCTATCCCAGGAGCCTTTCTACCATTCAGATTGTTTAACGCTCTATTAAATTCAGATCTCAGCATTATATTTCCCTTTTCGTTCTCTTTGACTTGCTCATCTTCCTCGATAACACTAGTTTTTAATTCAATTCCTCTGTATAACTCTTCAGTATATTCCACCCACCTATCGATTTTTTCTTTCGTATTATAAGTCAGTATTCCATCTTTATTTAACATATTATTGGCTTTTAATTTATGTACCACAAAATTCTTGTTTACTTTTCTGTATGCTCCGTCTATTTTATCAATGATCATTTCATGGTCATTCCAATCTCCAACTATTATTAAATTTTCATTTCTTTTACTTATTTAATTTCTTCGTATACACACTACACCTCACCATCATCATGATCACTTGTAGGCATATAGACGTTAACATCTTTTTTTTTTTTCTTTTTTTTTTATTAATATCCTTTATTTTTTATTTATTAATATAGCTTTTAAGTATCTAATATTTCACGTTGAAATATAACAAATTTTACGATTAATCAAAAGAACCGGTTTTCACAGAATATTTATTTATATATGTAATTCAAGTGATGCAATGTAGCCAACTACGAATTCAATCCGTAAGATGTGTAATACGAATGTTATCAAAGCAAAACGAATTTTTAATGAAGTGTTTTATAATTTTTATTTTAAATCCCCACTTAACTAAAAATTTTATATTTAATCCTAAAATCGGTGGGATCCAACTACGAATAGCTTTATTTGTCTTATTAACGTTGTTATAAGTTTAAATTAGATATAGCTGATGGTTGTATGTATATTTTCTTTGTGTTTCTTTAATTTTTCATCACAAAAATTTCGTCTTTGGCTGTTCTTGTTAGTGTTCATTCCCCTATTTTATCCCCTGGCTTTTACAGTAGTAGTGGATGGTGTATTTTTCATTAGTATTTGTTGATGTACTAACTGTAATAGAAGGATTTCGGTTTTCTACAAAATAGTAAAGTTTTCTGAAAAATTTATTAAATTTTTTATGTCGATGACTGAACAGATTTCAAAATATATTTAGTAAAACCTGCTGAAGTTAAATGGCTGCCGGCCCGGTTTTGCTTTAGACGTCTTTTGGAAATGATTTCCATTGTTTGAAGTGAAGATTTCTCAGTTTTCTTCTGTTTTAAACTTAATATTAATAAGGTAATATATAGAGAAATATATTATTTTTAGTAACTATCACTATTTGTAGATTATGTTAAGTTATTGGTTTATTAAAAATGTTTGAAAATTCAAAGTCTATTGTTTTGAACGCTGGTCTGGGCAAAGGTGTGGTCCTTTATTCAACTTTGTAAATTATTGTAAAATATTTAGCCGAATTATTTTCATCCTGTTTTGATCAAATTATTATTACTTAACAATTAAGTCGTAATTTGTTCTATTGTTAAGCAGTTTCTTGAAAAAAGTTTTTCATTAGACGTAATTAGATAGTAATAAAAAATAAAAACCGAGGTTATGTCTAATTTCTTTATTTTTAACTTAATGTGTTTCGTCTTGCCGAATTATAGATTTTGTTGTATTATTAAATTGCTTAATAACTTAGTAATTGCATAAGCTGTTGATTTGTAGAGTATTTCCACATTAGGGCAGTGTATCAGTAATTTTATATATTAGCTTATGAAGTTCCTTGATAAATGCTTCTATGTTTACTGTATCAGTCATGTTCTAGCATGTGAGCCTGTTAGATATATTGTTTAGTTTTTAGAAGTAAAATTTTTAAATTATTTATTTTTTTGCATTAGTTAAGAAATATGTAGCAGTTATTTATGAAGTTGTAAATATTATATTTTCTGTATTTAAACGATTAATTTAATTGTATTCTTTAATATGTTTTATTGTATTAAATTTACTTGGGAAAAAGGTGACAGTTACATTTTTAATAAAGCTGTCAACACACAACACGCACACAATTATATACATATATATATATATATATATATATATATATATATATGTAATTATATACACACACACACAACACACAGAATCACTCTTGTTTCGTTGTTGTTACTGTAATTTTCCCTTTCAGTATTTGTTTATGTAAATGAGTTTTATTTACTATTTTTACTGTGTTATATCCTTTTTGAAATATTTCATAATTTTACTTATTGTGTTGCTATTTGTCTTTGCATTATATAATTATTAAATTAATAAATTGTATTTGAATTTTATATTTTTGTTTAAAAGTCATCCTATTAAAACTGTAAAACCGGCTTTGAAATCCAAAAGATGTATGTGAGAAATTAGATGTATATATATATTTTTTTATTGATAGACCTATCTGTTGGATTTAATCTATTTTTGCTTGTTTAATTATTACATTCTTTTTCAAGAATACATATGGTCGTATTTTTTAGTTTTTTGTTTGTCTAGGTTTTTGGAATTTGAAAATGATGGCCAAATTTTTTTTTTTTTTAATACATAGAAAATATTGTTTACATATGAGGTAGTTATTTATTTAATTGAAATTATAGTTATGCTGTTTAAAATATTTCTATTGTCTTTCCTGTTTAACATCTTCAGCATGATGGACAGTAAAACAAAATTTCCTTTTATATATTTTGTGATGATTATACCTCCTATTTTATCCTATACTTTTGAGGACTCTTCTCAAAAATGTATGCCTTTTGTAAAACTGTTTCTCTTTTCTTTGTGGTTACTATTTTTTTTATTTATTGATTATTTACATTTAATTGTAAATGATGTCGTCAGGTGATGCAACTGGTCATTTGCATTAAAATGCCTTTACAGGCATTTTTCCCATAGAGTCAATCCATTTGAAGCGACCCCATAAAAAACCCAAATTGGTTGCTTGATCAGTTCAAAAAAAAATTGAAACTTACCCACTTGTTTCCTACATGTTTCAGAACTTTAAAACTATTATTTTTAAATTTTTTATTTAAGCAGTTTATCCATGGCAGCCATTTTTGTTACAGTGTGTTTACCTATTTTTATGATGGTATGGAAAAAAACATAACTAAAAAACTTGGACCTCAAAATATGAAACAAAAAGCAATTTATTCATATGGTAAAAGATTGGTCCAGTTTTTTATTTACCTGATTCTTTTTATAGAAAAAGACCAATACAGTTAAACATGAAAAACTATGAAATCTCACTTTTGGTAACTTTTTCAAGAGGCAGGGATGGCATACCAGTTTGAATTATTTTTTTTATATTTGGGTACTTGTTAGTAGTTTTACCATAAGTAATATTAATGGTGATATACTTACCCATAAACTTTTATGAATTTTTGGAAACTAATTTTATTTTTTTTAAATTCAAATAATTGATGGGACTAGTGATAAAAATCTCGAATTTGCACAACTTTGTGTTTTTGTAGATTTTTACAGAAAATGAAAAATTCTTTTGTGTATTTTACTAATAAAAAAGTTATATTAGAAATCATGAAAAACCTGTTAAAAGCAATACCATTTTGACACAACAAATAAGTCCTCCAGGGATTTTCTTGTCTTGGAACTTGAAAATTTTTTATTTATTACTGCAGTTGAAATAGGCTTGTTTGAACCATTCAACTACAGTGTTCATATTGTAATAGGCTTTTAAAGTCATTTCCAGTCATCAGGAAAATTCATGTTGCAACATGTTTATTTAGCTTTGCAGTTATAGACTTGTCGGTCTGACATTAGTCTGAGACCTGTTCATATCTTTACAAAGTGTCTAAAATTTTATCCTGTGTTTATTAAGTAGAAGTGTTTATTAAATAAATAAGCTTTATTTAATAATATTATATTTGAAAATTTTAAAATGAGTTAAATTTTTACATTATTTTGAAGTAGTTTCACATAAAACAGTGGAAGAATAATGTTCCATAGGAATTTATGTGAATGAAGAGTGTCATAAAACAGTGTGTGGTACAATGCCAAAAGAACTCATTAAAATTTGTGAAATTATGAAAATCAACAACTTATTTTTTTTACATGTTAATTCAAATGTCACTAGTGTTTGTAAATATAGTGAAAAAGAGATTTTGTCAAAATTCATTCACCTTTACAGACTTCTGTTGTGACAATTTGAGAACTCATAAAAACAGTTAAGAAAAACTTAAGACAAATAACATTAGAGCAAGCTCTTAAAGAACTATATTTTTCCAAATTTAAATTTAGTTCCTGGAAAATCTCTTTTTGTGTTAACTGTTGCAAAAGTATTTTTTCTCGGCAGAGCAAAGAACTACATGAGGCGAAGACCAAGATCATTGCCCCACATCACGATATTGAACAACTGGATGCTGCTTGTAGCATTTTGAGTTTATTACCTCCATCAAAATTGAAGAGAAATGAGCACAGATTAAAGGCCATCAGTATTAAAATTTAAAGTAAATAAGGTATCTGAAAAATTAAAAAAGAATCTTGAATTGTGTTTTCAAAAGTTTCTGAAAATTAAAATCCAACTCAATCTTCTTTACATGAATATGATAATCTTATTTTAAAACTAAAAGAAAAGTGTTTTCTTGCTTCTGAAGAAGATAAGGTAATCAGAGTTCAATGTGTCTGAGTGTTTGGTTAGACTTAACTGGAGAATTAGTTAATGAGCAAGGCAGGTGTGTTGGTGGTGTCAAAGTGCATAAGCAAAAGCATCTTGTTCTGATGAATTTAACATACATCATTTCAAAAGTCTCAACAAACAGAGTGTGGGTACCAATCTGCAAAATCCTGAGAAAGTTGACATCGCTTGAACTAATTACAGTGATGGGTCTTTCTCGCACAATTTCAAGAGAATTATCTGAAGAGATATTACAGCTGTTTCTTAACCACACTAAATAATAAACTTTTATTGCTACAAACGCAGGCTATTTCATTGAAAAATAATCAAAATTTTGCTAAAATTTATTTTTTCTTTGATATTGTTTATGAAAATTAACCAGTGTAAAAATAAAAATGAATTCTTGAAAAAAAGATGTAGGCTACTCATTGAAATTTCAGTTTGGCTAAGTTTTATAAAAACTTTTAAATCAAATTACTGGTGTTGTTTAAGTTATCGTTAAATTATGACCTATCATTAAACTAACTTAAAACAAAACTATTCTAAAAGTATTGAAAACGTAGCTTCAACAACATAGGGGCTAAATATAAAAAATTTGTAAAAAATATAAAGTGCAAAGAAAACAAAAAACCCCCTTGCAGCACTTATTTAGTGCGAGTCAAAATGGTATTGATTTTAACAGGTTTTTCATGATTTTTGAGAGGTTATAACTTTTTTATTAATTCAATACACAAGAAACCTTTTAATTTAAAAATCTCAAATTTTATTCTTTTTATCACCAGCTCCATCAGAGTTATTTGAAGCCAAAATTTGAATTAAAAAAAAAAAAAAAATTACTTTCTAAAAATTCATAAAAATTTACGGGTAAGTACATTACCACCAATATTATTCACGGGAAAACTACTAGCATGTACCTAAATATAAAAAAAAAAATCCAACTGTGTGTGCCATCCGTACCTCTTGAAAAAAATTACCAAAAGTGAAATTTCATAGTTTTTTGTGTTCAACTTTATTGGTAATTTCCTCATAGAAAGAAAAAAATTACATAAATAAACCACCAGACCAGTATTTTACCATGATAAAATATGAATAAATTGCTTTTTGTTTCATCTTTTGAGGACCAATATTTTTCTAGTTATAATTTTTTTCTAACATTCACAAAAATAGGTAAGTGCACCGTAACAAAAATGGCTGCCACAGGTAACTGCTTAAATAAAAAATAAAAAAAAAATAAATAGTTTTAAGGTCCTGAAACATGTAGGAAACAAGTGGGTAAGTTTCATTTTTTTTTAAATTTGTCAAGCTACCAGCTTATATTTTTTTGGGGCACTTCAAATGGATTCACCCCATGACACAATGCAAAAAATGATTCTATTCTATGTCGAGTCCAAAATCTTCTTTGTTAATGCACATATTTATTGTGTTCTTTAATGAAATTTTTTAATTGAAGTTAAAATGCATGGACTGTTGTGGTATTATGTTATAATAATAATAATGACACAAAAGCTAATTTTCTGCTTTTTCTTGATTTTTATTATAAAACACAAATGGATGAATTTTAGTTGCTCGTTTATCATTGGTCCCTTGTGCATCGTCTTAATACAACGAAGGAATAATTTTCTGAAAAGTCAGTCAGAACAATATACTCATCATGTGACAAGATTTGTTTTATTGCCTTTAAAAGATTTTCCTTGTGATTTTGGAACTTTTAGATTTTCTAGTTTAACAATCAATATTCCAAAGAATTCTTGTGAATTTACAATTTCCATCGTTTCATTTCTGTCTTGTCACCCATTGTTTGTATTCTATATTGTTTCGCACTGAGTCTTCTTCAGCTCTTCAAACATGTTAACCAAGGCCTGTTTGGCTGGAAATTCTTGACATTTCCTATCATACAATCATAATTATGTTTTCTAAACCAGAATTTTCAAAACACTTTATATCAATTTTAAGATTGGCACCTTCAATCATTAACTTTACATTCCCGGCAACAACACACTCATCTTGGTTTTAACTATCAGAATTTTGATCTCCCAATTTTAATGTAGCAGTTCTTCTAAACTCAGAAAATAATTCATCTAAATTATAAAGCACTAGCAGTTTTTGTTTTTGAACCTTAGTACCATTTTTCTTCAATGATGTTAATTTAACCCTACTTTCTGACACTTATTGCTAACTTTTGCTTGACTCCAAGAATTTGTAAGTAAACTGATAATTTTAATTTTATTCTCTTTGTTGGAAATTTGACATTTAGATTTTCTATTAGATCGTTATATGCACTTTATAAATTTTGAGGATTGTCATCTGGATCAGAAGTAGGAATTTCCCTTTAAAATAAAACGAACAATTTTTTTCTGACAGTGGTAGAAATTTTTTCAATTTTTTATTTTCAAGGCTATCAATCTTTGTCTGCATAATTTTCTAATTTTACAAGCAGGCAATAAACCTAAAATAGCACAAACTGAAAACATCCCCTTTTTTTATATTGTTTCTGATGTGATTGGTTGCAACTGCTTCCAGTTACTTGACTAAAAAAAAATATGAGAAATTTTAGTGCGTGCGTGTGTGTAAAAATTACTTGTTATGGTTGTTCAGTGTACCTGGGATGTTTGTTATTGATTAAAATATTATTTATTACTTTTTATTTTTAGCTGAATAAACAATTCTCTATATTACGTGTGTGGTAATAAATTCTTAAATGTATCGATATTTAATATATCTGATGTTATTGTGATGTATATGATTTAAACGTTAGAAGGTTTAGTTATTGAATATTTTTTCCTATTTAATTTTCACTATTTCTTTTTTATTCTTTTTGATGTTATTGATAAACATAATTAATTTTAATTAATTTAATGTTATTGAGTCTTGGGTATTTTATTTTGTGTGAGTGATGTAACTATTGTACTGTTATAATTTGGCTAGTTGAGGTTATATAAAATTGTGTTTTGTTTAGTTGAAATTTTTACTTAAGTTTAATTTTTGTTATGTGGTAAAACATTAGAGATAAGTTTAATTTTGGCAACAAGTAGTAAAGTTCAAAGATTAGATAGGTATAAAAAAATAAAAGAATTAATATTAGTACTGAAAATTATATATTTATAAGTAACAACGGATTCTAATAGTTTTTTTTATCGTTAACCTTTTACATTTTTCAAAAAAAAAAAAAATAGTTTGTAAATTTTAGGTTTTGGAATCAGATTACAGGTATTTGACAACAGTATATGCCATTAATTACTATGCTTGTTGCTGTCCTTATTTGATTTTCATTTGTGTATTATGATTCTTACCATATTATTGATTATTTATTTGCCTAATATTTTTAAGATGGAGGCTGACTGTTTTGAAACAACATTCATAATCGCTGAAAGTTTCAGGTCCTGACCAAGCTGTTGGGTCTGAAGAAATTACAATACAGTGATATTTTTTATAAATTTAATTCAATTTTGTAAATTTAATTTCTGTTTATAGTACCGATGTCGGGGGCCGGGGCCGGTTCCAGTGGAGCTGGACGTGGGCGTGGTGCTGCATCTCTCCCAGAAACTACAAAGACTGATAATAAAGAAGTTAAACCAAATCCAAAAATGTCTAAAGCTTTGAGCACTTCTGCTAAAAGGTAGGTGGTTACTACCTTTTCACTCTGTTTCACTCATCATAAATTTGTACAAATTATATTTTGATCTTATTACTAAGACTGTTTGTACCAGGCAATTTTTTTGATGAGACTGCATATTCATTTACAGGCATACCTGGAATTTACAAAGGAGTAACATTGAAATAAAAAAGGATGTGAAGTACGAATAATTGTAAATTACAGAATTAAAACTTCTTCGTAAATTTAAACTTTTTAATGTAAAAGCAATGATAAAAACAAGTTTACTTTTGGATCAGTAAAAAACTATTTTTATGTATTAGTAGAATGTCTTAATTGTATTTTTTAGTCTTCTTATGATCTAATGATATGTTCTGGCTTTAAACATTAAATTTTTTTGTCCACTTACTTGCACATCCTGACAAGAAAAGTGGTAGTTTAATTAACGTAGATTATCAGTTATTTGCATTAAAATTTTGATTTGTGCCATCGATGAAATTTTGCCAAAATTTTTATGTTATTTTGTTTAATATTAATTTAAAATTGATCTTGACATGCAAAATGCTAATATACTAACCATTGTTATTCCTTTTTTTAGCATAATTTGAGTTGTAGACTTGTATAATGCATTATAATTTTAAAATTATTCCTTTCTAAACATTAACTGTAAGTAGCTTTGTTATGAACATTTTTCAGTGTAGGATCTTTTCTTTTTATTGAATTTATTAATTGACAAATTTTATCCATTCAAGTTCACTTTTTTACATTTTAGTCCTTGAAAGTAATTTTGATAAGAAAACTTTTAAGTTTTCTTTCATAGAGGTTTTTGAATCTTCCACTGAGTAGGATATTGCCTACAGAGGAGTCTGTGGCAAGCGATCTGGGTCCATGTGACACATGTCAAAAACATCTCAGTCTCTGTATGTAGATTTGCTCATTAACTGTTGGTTGCTGCTCGCATCTGGATCTGATGATTTGATTTTGGATATGATCATAAAGAGAGACCTGAATGATCTGATGCAGGCACCACATTTGAAACACCTCTAGCTAGTTCAAGTCTGTTTGGAGGAGGGTCCAAGTGTTTGATCCATAGAGGAGAATTGGAATGATACGTGTGTGAAAGAGGTGGATTTTTGTCTTGATGGTGATGTTTGCCTACTTCCATAGGGACCGTTTTAGTGAGGCTGTAGCTGGCTGCCCAATCCTATCATCGGATTTCAGCTGTAGATGCCACTTTCTTTTCTTGGACCAGTAGTCAGAGATATTTGAATTCTTGGACTTGTTTGATCCGAGTAGCTCAGAGATAAACAATAGAATGCGAGCAGTCAGTTGTTAGTATAGCTTTGTTTTGTCAACATTGATCCTCAGTCCTCTCTGCTATACTAGAAATTTCATACAAAATATCTGTGGCCTCGATTTTTAGCAAATATCTGAATTCACTTTTAGAAAACAGCCCTGTCATCTGCAGACATCAGGTCTGTTAGCTAGTGGTCCTTATCATATTGTATTCCACGCCTTCTTGAAAATGCTTTTCTTATTATTGCGTCAATTACAGTGTTGGATAACAGCAGTGGCGAAATGACATCACCCTGGTGAACTTGAATGGAAAGTGCATTGGATAATTTGTTTTGGAATTGCACATAGTTGGTTGACCCATTGTATGATGCTTGGAAAAGGTGAATGGTTTTGTTTGGTACATGTTCGGCTTTCAGTGCATCCACAGTGCAGGCCGTGGTTACAGTCAAATGCTGACTTAAAAGTCTATGAACACAGCAACTATTCATATCCAGCAACTGATCATCCATCAGCTGGCGGAGGGCAAAGATGTGATCACAGCAGCCATGATGTGGCCAAAACTCAGCTTGCTCTTCATGGCTCATCTGTTAACAATGTTTTTACTGTTGCAGTTATGTGACATTCACAAACACTTTGCCAGTGATTGAAAGGAGGCTGATACTGTATTAGTTTTTGCAATCTTGACTGTCCCCCCCTTTTATGGATTTGGTTGATGATGGCTTTTTTCCAGGTGGAAGATACATACTCTGTGAGCTAGATCAACTGAAATAGTATGTGGAGTAACGAAGCAGTAAGTCTATCCTCCAGCTATGAGATCACCTCTGTTGAGACCTCATCCACACCAGATGCTTTGCCTCAATGACCTTATTGCTGTTATGACTTCTTCAATAATTATTTGATCATAGTTTAATGGCATTGTTGGCACATCAATTTGTGGTAGGGTTGCAGGAAATCCTTGTGGAGGATTGTGGTTGTAGATTTCCTGGAAAAACTCCTACCAGCACCGCAGCCGTTCATTTGGTGATCACACAAAGGATCCATACATCTTTTGGATTTTGTCGGTTATCAATTTTGTCTTCCTGTTTAACTTTCTGAGTATGGTATTTGTGCTCGGATGCAGCTTCTTCAAGGTCAGCTGCTATCTCATTCCAATATCCCTTCCTCTCTTTTTTCATTTTTTGTTGGACATCTCTTTTTATTTGCTGATAGTGTTCATAATTGGTCAATTTTGCTTGTTTCCGTTTTTCTACCATATCCAGGCACTGATTTGAAATCCATGGTTGTGTTCTGTAATGGCAGTCACAATGGTTTGGCACAGTTTATGATGGCATGCCACATGGTTTGGCACATTCCATGATGCTTTAGATATCTGGTTCTTCTCATCATCATCATCATCATCATCGGTTGTTGCCAGTTGTTCAAATTGATTCAAAAGTGCGATCTGGAATTCCTGCTTGCGTATGTGATCCATTAAGTGTGACCAGTTCAGTCTGGCTGTTGGTGGTGACTTGCGCAATGCATGATGAAGGCACAGGTGTATTTTGGCCTGAATAAGGTAGTAATCAGATCCACATCTGGTCCTCTCATGACTCGCACGTACTGGAGTGATGACTGGATTCAGGAACATAATCCAATACTGCAGAGTTAATACCAGATGGAGTTTACCAAGTGATCTGATGCTCGAGCGGGTGTTGGAAGACACTGTTTCCCACAACACATTATTTGATGAAAGACAATAAGTGCAGGCCGTTGTCGTGGATGACTCCATGGCCAAAGTTGCCCATTGTTAACTCCCATTCAAGCTTATTCATACCAATGTGGGCATTGAAATCTCCTGCTAGGATGGTAATCTCAGATGTTTGGATTGAATCCAGGATGTGTTTGAGCGCTAGGCTGTCCACCATGAACCCAATGCCTGCTTCTTGTTTATCACTACCGAAGCAGAATAATGTCATTGTTTCGTTGGCAACTGAAGGTTTTACTGTCATCGATTCAGATGTACAACAAACTGAAATGTCTTGGATGATCCCAACATGGCTTCTTTCAAATAACTTAAGTAAAGATTATTTTTAAACTATAGATTATGTAATTTGCATAGATGATAGGACAATTTTTGTTTGTAATTTCATATTAGATTGTAACGTAGCACTATGTGGGCTGATGTCATTCTGGTATCAAAGGTATTTTTATTATCAAGAAAATTGTTTATATCTCCATGAACCTTCTTCCAATATGGGTTACAAGTTTGGGTAGTACTTTCTTTTTGTTATTGATTCTTTTCTTTTTTTTTTATATTTATGAAAATGCAGGTTTCCCATCTTTTTTTCTGGCAAACAGCTTTATTTCATATTTACAGCAGTTTTTGTAAGCTCACTCTTATTTTAAACAAAAAATTGTGCTAATATATGTTTAAAAAAGTAAATTTTTAAAAATTGATTAAAAATGATGCAAAAAAAATATAACTATTACTCTTTTACTTCGAAATTGTTCTAATTAATGGTTAATTGCATTTGTGGCTAGTCTTGCTTTTAATTATGTACAGATTTAAAAGAATCTTAATGTTAGTGGTTTTTCCAAATCTTTTTTTATTATTTCAGTTGATTTTACTGTAATTAAGATTTAAGTATGCAGTTTTTGTGTTTAATTTTTATATATTAAAAGTTTTCTTTTTTTTTGTTAGAATACAGAAAGAACTGGCTGAAATTACTTTGGATCCCCCTCCAAATTGCAGGTAAGATAAAAATAATTTTTTTTTCTTATTCTTTCCATTTACTGCGAGTGCGAGTTAAAATAAAAGTTTCACAAAGTTCTAGTTTACTACATTTTTAAAGATTCTTGCGTAAGAATGATATTGATTTTCCTTCTTATGTAGAGAAATATTTATAAAGTCATTTTTATATCTGCACAAAATTGAGTTTCTATTTAGTGGTTAATCTTGCCAGTTCAAAACATGTATGAATATTTTTCACTAAGCTTGTTTATTTTTGTATTATTCTAGGGAGATATAATTTTATTTAAAAAAAAAAATCTGTTAGAATTACAGTAAATTATAAGTAAAATGGTTTTTTTTTTACTAGTGTGCCTAAGGAAATTTCAATGTTTAATAACTTTATTAAGAGATATTTTTAAAAAAAATGTGTATTGCAGAACTGTATTTTTTGCAATTTAAGTTTTATTGATGGTTTGTTTCAATAAGGTAGTCATTTAAAGTAAGTGATATTATATTTTGTAATGAAAGCAATTTTTTTTTTGCACTGAACTACATGTTTTAACAATGTTAGTAATATGTACATGTAGACAGTTTCATAATTTTAATTTTAGTGGGGTGGAAAAAATGTTGTTAAGGAAAACAAAATCCCTGTTAAAACTGATGGGAATATGTCATTTGCTAAAAAAAATAAGTACAGTAGTTTCACATAAGTATACAAAATAGAACAGACCTTATACTTGTTCTTACATTATTATGAAGCTACTGTGATTTTCTTTGATAATTGGGCTGAAATTTCTATCATTTTAATAAAAGTCTTCCCATCGCAGTCTTTTTTTCATCCTGTTGTTAATTCAAATTAGCGTTATTTGTATGAGTTATACAATCCTTCCTTAATTTTATTTCTGCATCTGCCATTTAAAGCTGTATATATTTGTCAGTTTTTATTGTTAAATAATCTTTATGTTTAAATAGAACAGAAATATAAATAATATTAATTACTTACGAATAATTAATTTGACTAATTATTGTAACTCAAGATTCTTTATTTTCATAAACATAGTGTAGAAATGGCATCAGATATATAATTAAAATGGTGCAACTATAAATAAATACATAGGATTCAAAAGCTACTTCTCCAGTTTAAGAACTCCCTCTCTGTGTAGAAGGATTTCTGCTCCAGTCATTGGTATAGCTTCTTCTTGAATGTCTTGGGTGGCTCCTTCTACAGGTCATATGGTTGTTTGTTGAGTATAGTACATTGGCTTCTTCGAGTAGACTAGTATTGATTTTTTTTTAACAAAGTTAATTCAAATGTCTGCATGTTATTTGTTTATAATTACCAATTGCAAACTGCATGTTTATAATTGCAAATGCTCTAAATTTAATCCACATTTTGGAACATGTTATATTTACATATTACAGACTAAATTTGATAACATCCGAGTAAGCTCATTTGAAATCACAGTTAGAAAACTCATTACAGTAGAGCCATTGAAAATAATAAATTTGCAAATTAAAAATTTATCAAACATTATAAACGGTTATCACTGTATGACCCTACAAATTCTATAGGCTTGTAGTCTTCGATATATTGTTTTTAAAAACAAAAATTTAGAAAAATATGTGTGTAAATTATGTGTAATTAATAGTAAATAAATGAACTGAATATTATAAATTTTATTTTTTTATTTTATTTTTTTTTTTTTGTCTTCAGTCATTTGACTGGTTTGATGCAGTTCTCCAAGATTCCCTATCCAGTGCCAGTCGTTT
>JAAAKQ030102197.1:0-27511 GCA_010016005.3 Zanna intricata
TACCTTTAAAGAATAAAAAAATTTTCTGTTAATTAGTCGAGGTTAGGTAGCTGCGGTGGCGTTAATACGTAAGTACCTTTACGGAATTTATTATTAACTATGTTTTAAAAAAAAAAAGTATTTTTTTTTTTTTTAATTTATAAACTAGTTTTAAATGTTATATTAGAAATCTCCATTATACAGACTCAAATTATTTTTTTTATTCCTCACTTCAACAAGTTAACTTGTCTAAAAATAAAAAACGCATTAAGAAGTATTTCTGTTTTAATTTCGAAGTTATAAGTCATTAAATAAATAGTTTCATTTGTAAGTGGTTTTTTATTAACTTTTTTTTAATTATATTTTTATTAAACTTGGTACACTTAAATTTTACACTGTTGTAGACTGTTTTTTAAGTCCTGTATATCTATTATTTATGTATTTTCCACTGTAAAACGTATGTTTCTAATCTGCTCAGCCCTCCTGGAAGTGACTTATCAGCGCAATGGTTTAATTTTAATGAATACAAAATTACAGCTGAAACAGAAAATTAAATAAATATTATTCATATTCTTTTTTTTTATTATTCATATGCAGAAACGATAAATAATGGCGATACATGTGTGTATGTTTTGAATGGAAAACATAAACATTGCATTTCATTTTTCAGCAGTGGTGGGAAAGTGTGTTGCTATTCCGTAGATTGTAGTTTTGTTTCAGACATTGCATGTGACACCCATGTCTCACCTCCAGTAACTACGGATCAACAAGTCAATGCCTTGTTTTCTGCACAGATACAAAATTCCAAAGTACTACCGTACTGTTTCATTTTCTAATTTTCCAAAGGTCTTGGACACCTAGTTCGCACTGAACCTCTTTCAATGGTCTAAAAAAAAAGAAGAAATCTGAGGGAATTAAATTTTAAATTCAGAGTAGATGTTCTAAATAAAGTAGATTTCATCCAGTTTATATTGACTGCTAATGACTGTGTGAGTTTGCCTTCGTGAAAGAGAATCGTCATCCAATTAGAGATGTGATTCTCTTTTATGATGCCAGTAGTAGTGAGAAAAACACGCCTTTCCAGTCCTAAAAGAAGTTTGCAAGAATTTCTCATCTGACAGGCACATTTTAATTTTTACAGGGTAAATCTCTCCACGTCTGTGCCACTCTACACTCACAAGTTCTACTTGGGGAGTGCAGAGATAGACCCACGTCTCATCATATATAACTATTCAATGTAAAAAATTATTTTTCTCTTGTTGAAATTGATTTAGGAACGTTTGACAAATTTCCTGTTAGGGGAGAGTCCAATTCTGATTTTAGTCAAAAATCTTGGAACTACCTAGTACATACTTTGTGGAAAAAAAGGTGGTTTGATAATGGACTGGATATTTCCAGGGCTGATACCAATTTCCAAAGCAATTTCACCAACCATAAGGAGCTGATTGTCTCTTCAATTAGTCAGTCTATCAAAATGTCATCTGTCATTTATCCTTGAACACCTATTGTGATTTTCATTTTCTATAGCTTAACTGCTACACCGTGAGTTATCGCTCGCGCAAGACCAATGCTACTTCTGCGGAGACAGATCTATAGCTACATTTTATTGTTAAGGCTATTCTTCTATGGAGTCTGTCCATGAGCCTCAAATATGTGGTGCCAAACTTGCACATTGTACATTTAGATTAAATTGACGACATGCATCTACAACCTGCACTTTGATGTTCTCACTTCCCGTACATTGGCTACAGTCTACTAAGGTTATCTATGGTATTTTCTGCTTTGATAACTTTTGCTCTCTGACATGACTATTGAACGAACTTCTTTTATCTAGCTAGATACCCAAGTATCTGTCATAAGACTTCTGTTGTATAACAACGCCATTGTGTATTGTTGTGATGTCATTCATGCATCTCCTGCCTGACATGACCATCATCTGAATCTTGTGCCAGGGGATTGATGCCTTTGTCTGTTATCTATTCACTGATCATGCCAAACACATCGCCAATTAACTCAGTTTCCTCAGTTCTGGCCCTTACCACCAACGCCAACCTGGCGTTGGTGGTAATGCAATAAGTTCTACACACTCTGGAAAGTGGATTCTTAACAATCAGTTAAAAAATATATTCCAAAGGATGGGCCCCAGGAATTATATTCCAAAGGCTCTGGGTAACCCCACCCTTAACATTATAACAAATGCTTTTATCATCCATAAAGTAGTCTATGGAGCGATCCTCCAGATAACGGTGTATAATCTCCGTCAATAGGGTGCTACTCCTATCTCCCAAAGTGACTGGAAAATGGCATCCCATCTGACCATATTAAAGGCATTATGTGCGTCCAATAAAAGTATGACCGAAATCTAATGCGCCCTCCAAGTCCTGCCAGCCAGATCATCGACCAAACTCATTAGTCTGCTGGCAGCATCGACAATGGATCTACCGATCCTGAACTCCATCCGTTCTCTCAATTTTCGCCTGCAATCAACCTTTCCAACAACTTGGTGAAGTCATTGACCACATTCAATGGACTATACGGCGTCAAAGCATCCCTTGTAGCAAGCTTCCTAATCAGGACGAGCCTAGTCCTCCTCCTCCATACAAGCAGTATAAAATCATTTTTTAAAATATTGTTATAAACTGGCAGAAGCTTGGACGGTGCTATGTCAGCCACGATTTGGAAAATCTTGTTAGAAACAAGACCCAGATCCGGATATTTCCCTTTGAAGCTTCCTTCTAACTTTATCCTCCATCAGTTTCCTAAAAGTAAATTCTGGGATGTTGTCACCAACAATCTTCTCACGTACAGCATCCTCATAGTTGGAAAACAACTTGTCTACATTCTCACCGACTTGCTATTCTGAAAAGGCAGGAAGTTTCCAACTACTTCCACTCTGCTTAAGATTTCTCCTTATATCAGAGGAATCGTCTCTGGTTCCTGATCTCTGCCACTGTCTTCTGTTGGCCCACCTTACTGCTCTTTGCCGCCAGATCTCCTCTGCTGCTACCAGTAGGCATGCCTAACTATGGAGTCAACCGTCTTCGACACTTTATATTCTTCACACTCCTCGACAATGACATCCATAAACTCCGTGAGGGTTTCTAAATCACATGGTTTCTCAATAATTCTTTGTGAGAAGCGCATTCATCCTGCTCTTGAAACCAGTCACCACGGGTGTGGTTCAAGTCTTATGGCTAAATCAACCTCAAAGGATATCAATCTGTGACTCACCTGCTGCAGTACTGGCCGGTCCTTGAAAATGTCCAAACAGTTTTTGGAGACCAAGGTGAGATCTATATACCATTACTTCATTCTGGTCCACCTCAGCAAATATCTTACCAGTTGACTAAACAACTGTTTTGCTGTCAGCAACTGGGGGCTGTAGGCCTCATTCAACTGAGTGATCGAGCCGATGTAGATCTCACCGGAGCAGGCCAATAAATCTTTACCCATTTATTAAGATGTCTCATTAAATATACCTTCTTAATTGCTGTTCTGACTCTTGGTAGAAACACCACCGATCATTGAGTCTCATCAAGTACTTTCTTGTGTAAGGATATTATAATATGATCAACATGCTCTCAACATCAGTACTACAGAATATAATGAATATTTTCCCAAAGGAAGTCACCTCACCGACTAGAAGTGAGGCATCTTCTGTAATGTCTCCCATCTTTGCCTTTTGTTTCATAAGCAAGATCTCTGTAGAACAGCCTAACAATCTTTTTGGGATCTGACCACCCCCATGTAAATTGTAAAAATATATGATATCTCCATCAATATCCAAATTTTCAGCTGTTTTTAGTAGCTTGAATAGTTTATTTGGGCACCTTCGACTCAGGAGGCCAACAAGTTCTTAATCTTGTAGATGAGAGTTCAAAATATCTCCAATCTCTCACTGGTCGACTCTGTATATCGCCAGAGTGATTGTCATGAGGGATAGATGGAGACAACTTACAGTATGACTTTAACCGAGTCATAATCTGCCCAGAACAAAGTCCAGTTCCCTCATAAATTCAGGTTTGGCTTGATCTTGGCTTTGCTTAACCTTAAGCGCAATTTCCTCCACCTGTCCTATGATCTCAGTCCATCTGAACGTATTATCTTCCTGTTCAGACCAAGGCACATGACTTCTCTTCAGTCCTTTGATTAACAATTTCTGCACTTGACCAACTAATTTGAATACCAGTTTCAAAGCATCCTTGAGTCTTGGAGAGGTATTAACTGAAGGCTTAGCTCCCTTGGGTGTTATAGGTCTGCTTTATATTCTTATAAAGAACTAACCAATGCTGATAATATTCAAAGTTCAAAAGTATTGGGTAAGGAATTTTTTTGTTTATTAAGTCCTTTCCATGAAATGTTACAAGAAAAATATAAAAAGAAGAAAGAAAAGATATGTGTGTGTGTGTGTATATATATATATATATATATATATATAAAGAGAGAGAGAGAGGGAGGGAGAGACTTATAAGCACTATTTTACCTGCTGGTAACAACAGTAATTGTGATTAAGTCAAAATTAAACTATTATTCACTGATAAAAAATAATAGCAGTATTTATTATTTCAGAATCCAAATGAAAGATAAAATAAATAGTCTAAATAAAATATTATTCACTGATAATAATTTAAATGACTAAACAAAAACAAGTTGTTTACTGTCAATGCAGTAAACAGATAAATAATCTGTACTTATTAAAACTACACTACAGTAATACACTATTTACAATAAAATATACAAAAAAAAAAATTGTACCTTATCTGTAACAGGTCCATCTATAACATCATCCACTGGTCATGGGTGCATCTGCTTGTTTAGGTCTTGTATATTGGTCATCATATATATTTTGCTTACAGAAATATATATATGATAGATATGTTATGTTACAGGTATGGACATATACTTAAGATGTGTAAATACCTCTTTCTTTTAAACATATGTATTTTGCTGTCAAGTATGGAATAATAGTACTATACAGCAAAATTTGCAAATGCATTCATAATATTTCAAAATAAAGAACAATCCAAAATAAAATTAAAAATAAACTTTTTAAATGTTATATTATAATGTAATTACAGAATTCAATACCGAATGAAAATACAGAATGCCAGAAAAACTGATTCTTGAAAATTAATATGCTAAGTTTAACTTATAATTTAATGGTTTACATTTCATATAATATTATATTTTTTCTAATGTAGTGTTAATACGATTATATTTATGTATTTAATTTTTTTAAATATACAGAAATGTTTACATTAAAACACACACAAAATATGAAAGATATCATAAAAAAATTTATTCAAAATTTTAGTTAGCCTATTTTTGACAAAAGAAGGTTCACTCCAAATTTTTGCATAAACTATTAGCATTCCTTAATAATAAATATAATTTTTCAGGAAAAACTACTAGAAAGGCATGTATTTTAAATTTATTGAGCTGCTTCTGAAAACCTGTAGCACAGTAAACAGCAGTTTCTGTTGCACAATAAGTGATAAGGATACTATTAATAACTACTGCAAGTTAAGCAGTAGACTGCAGGCAGGAAAGCCATTATCTGGTAAACATAACAGCATAGAGAATAAGATTACGTACTCAGCAGTCATAAGGATATGAAAGAAGAAAACACAATTTTAAAAATACAAACAAAAAATTTAATTAAAAATATTTAATTTTTTACATTAAAATAAAAAATACAATATATTGCATTATCACAGCATTTTTCTAACAAAAAGAAAACAGACACTACAAAAAATATATATCAGTATAAATTTGTTCTTCATAACAGATTGCATTTGTAAAGTGTTATAAATATTAATTAACATTAAATATAATATCTGATGATTATTCATAAAGCTTTACTAATAAAATACATTGTCACTGTACACTAAATCATTGTCACTGTATACATTATCACATAGCAATTATCATCTACAGTAAAACATTGCATACCATAATAAACATGGTGGCTGACTAACAAAATTTTCTAATTTTTGACAGATATATAAACAACCTCCTTGAATTGGAAACTTCAAGGTTCAACACATTTGCATTAATAACATCACACTTAGTAGAACTATCCAATAATTCATGTAAAAAATAAAATAAAATCCTTTGCCAAATATCAAAATAAAAGATAATTAAGAAAATGATAGATGATAGTTAAAAATATTAAGAGAAATATGAATTATTAAGGCTTCCAGTTTTCACCAACTTTTAAAATTCATTAATAAAAATAGTATTATAATATTAAGCATTCCAAACATAACAACTAAAGAATGAAACTTGAATTTATATCATAATTTATACAGTAATTATTGGGAAAGGGAAAAAATTGAATTCTATTATATAAAACAGCCAGCCACAAACATGTTATTTATCACATCACAATCACTATTATTAATTTCTAAAACCAATAATTTATCAATAAAAAATATACATGTAATAATAAAAATATATATACTTAAAAAGGTTCCCTACAACAGAAAAACAATTATTTAAAAGCACAATATTGACTGACACAAAATACTAATTATAATAACATTAAATACAGCAAAACACGTAAGTAGCAAATAACATGTGCGTAATATAAGCAGTAACTGTTCAATAAAGCAACATTTATCAAAATATTACGTTCAGAAAAACTATTTTTATAATATGAAATATATGTTATGGAAGCAACATTTATTATTAACCTCTTTTTAAGAGGTATGAATTCTTTAATATAACGTCTCTCTAAAAAGTAAGTTTTACCTTCATAAATTTAAGACTTTTTAACTTCATATATAAATTTTGTAATATTGATACAGCAAATGTATAGAAAAACAACAAAAATTTACTTAAACTTCTGTTAGCTGTTTTTTCTCTTAAGTGAATTTAATTTAAGAAGTGCATTGATAAAAAAAAATGTACTTTAATGAACAGTGAAAATTATTTGTTGATACAAATACTCTACCTTTATGAGATACAGTTTACTACTTATCTTCACCTTTCATAAGTTAAACAGATGAAATAATTTAAAGAAATAATATTTTTTTTAATTTAAAAAAAAATCAGCAGTAATTAAATAATTTATTCATATTTTTACTCATAATCTGTAAATTTATAAGTTTACTTAACAACTATACAGGAGAAAAAATTATGTTATAGTACAATTTAAACTGTTATACAAAAATATAATTTTTAAACAAAAAAAGTCTTTCCCCCATAACTAGAATTTTTTTACACCAACATTATTCTTGTTAAGATATATTTTAATGGGATAACAGTTAAAAACTAATATTATGAATTAAAAGTTTTATAATTATATATGAAATACGCTGCTTTGAAAATGAAGTCTATCAGAAATTATTAAAATATATAATTATTACATATTAATATATTATTAAGATATAAATATATATAATCTATATTCAAAGTTTCACCTTAGAAGTGGCAGTCAAGTCTTTAATAGTCTGCCCTAGTCATCCCTAGAGCACTACCACTGACTCATCACAGACTTTAATGCAACACAATTCAGTTATTTTATACAAAAATTTTCTAAATATGTTCTCTTGCAAGCATGGATTTTTAATGACAAAAATGTCAACAAGCACTAATAATCAAAATCAAATACAATACAACCATTTTCTAACCTCTCATGCTGTAGACTGTTTTGTTCATACATTCATGTATAGTTTATTTCTCAGTTCCTCAACTAAGTTAATTTTTGCTGTTAATATTTTTCCCTTCAATTTACCATTCTTATAATTTCCTTTATAAATAAGACTTTAGAAAATTTAGATGACCCCTAAAATTTTAACATGGTCAACTGCTAATGCATAATTGTGATTTTTTTAAAATAATGTAGTTAATATAAAGAAATAATATTAAATATGTAAGTCATAATAAAATTTATTAATTACTTTAATGTTTTTAAACATTTTTAACAGTTTTTTTTTATCCACTATTATTATAATTTTAAATAACAAATAATAGATGAAAGTAAATTTAGATTTTACATTAATGGTAAAAAATTATACAACCTAATGCTTTATACGGTATACTTGAATTTTATAATCAAATAATGAGTTTTGCAATGACCAAATAACATAAAAATTGGCTGCCATTCTATTAATTATAACTGCCTTCCTAGGATAAATAAAAAACTTACATAACTTCATGAAGAAAAATAATAAGAGCAGAATACAGTTTAAAGTTATTTCATATTCACAAAGAAAATTCAGAAATCCTTGCTTAAAAAAATTACAATAGAAACAAGTATAAAGTTATTTATATATACTAATAGAAATAATCATTTAAGTATAATTATTTTTCATATTAATAAAAAAGTAACTAATAACAAATTTATTATGAACATGATAAATACGTTACGTATAAAGTACATTAAATGGTAATTAAAACTATCTAGAGTAAGACATTATGACAATCTAATATGAACATTAAATAATAGCAAATGAATAATAGCAGATATAAATCTGTTAACTAACAAATACTATTAAAAGTATTTAAATTTTAAGTAAAATGCTGTATATGTTATAAATATTGATAAAAATATTGTTCATTTATAAGAAGATACATTAGATAACTGAATTTAACAAATTTTAATTTATTTAAAAAAATTATTTAATCATTGTGGATTTAAAAAAAATAAATTTCATTAATACTTTTTCTTAGAGATTCCCAGATAAAAGACTTAAAAACTCTGACTTCCAATTATTTTTTCTAATGAAAAAAATTTGTAGCCCATCACTGCAAAAAAAGCATTTATATGCAGCAAAGTGATACTGATACCGGTTATTTATATAAATTATGCAAAATATATATAATTAACAATAACAATGAGTAAAAATCAGTACTAAACAAAGAATTTTCAATCATTACAATAAGCCAAATATTTTACACACTACTTACCTATATAGGCACAAATTAACTAAGCAGTAGAATCACTTCCAAAAATACATAGGTAAATAGGTTAGTACATTTAGATACTTTTTGGTAAAAACAACTTGTATAATTGATAGTAAAGAAATACATTTTTCAGTATAATATCTTTTTAATATATTAATGTTTAACACTGATTTATTTTAAATGTATTATATTCTTTTTTAATTAAATAAAATTAAAGCTTTTAGTAAAATAAATGTAATAGATACAAAATGGTTAACTCATTAAAGATTAGGCAAAAAAAGCAACACATCCTGGCATTGATGGTTTTTGATATTATTTGGGGAAAGAATTTTCAAGGTAAAATAAAATAACAAACTGATTAATAAAACTTACAGTTTTAATGGTTTTTTTAATGAAATTATATGAGAAAGAAAACCGTTTTAAATAATAACAGACAATAAAAATGATGGAGCTAAAAAAAATTCTGTACACATTGTTCATGCATAATAACTTGCATTTCAAAGAAATATAAATAGAATGACTTTACGGATTACTTATAAAAAAGACCAATTCCAAAAAAAAAATGATAACGAACAAGATCCAGTAAGATACTTAAAAGATATAAAAGCTCCAAAACTCTACATCATGATACTAAGTAAACTGTTACATTACTTTTAAAATATCAATTTATCATTATTATATTCTAATAGAATTTTATATGGTTTTTTTAAAAACTATAAGGCTAAGAAATCATAAATACCAGCCGATGAAGTTAGTGTTAATTAACGAACATGTATGTTTGGGCCAAAAGAACGTAACTTTAATACTTAGGCACAAACTTCATTCAATGAGTTACAGTACTAAAATAAAGCCATGTAATAAATTAAAAACAGTAACAATACTTCATTAATTTGCTTTTAAAATACTTTTACAGAATAAAATAAGATGAAGCAAAACAAGAAAATTTTATAATAGTATGCACAATTTATCAATATGTTTATAACTTTAAATCTGTATTTAATAGGATGTTAAAGTAAGAAATAAAATAATACAATTATAACTGACAACATTTAACCTTTTTCATAAAAATATAAAGAAGTTAAGAAACAAACCTTACGTTAATGCAATCTAAATTAAATTCTATTTTCCTATAATTAAAGACAGTAGAACGTTACACTGCAAGTAAATAATAAATAGACTAAACTTAAAAACCCTGATGGGACATTCTTTTATTGCTATTCTTATATAAAAGATTAATATCATATACAATTCAATAAATGTTTTTTAAGAAATATTATACAATGAAGTTTTCTTACAGAAATCGCACTGAAATAGTAACATACATTATTCCAAAAGTAATATTTAAAAAAAAAATTTGAGTTTAATTTGAGGCTTATTATGATTTTAGGAATAAATACTTTTTGTAAAAATTATTATTACAAAATAATCGTAATATGAATCAATGGCTGGAAACTAATAGTTTATAAAAAATAAAAGCCAATAATGAAAAAAATGTATAGTAAGTATTACTATAAAAATTCTAAACAGTTATAAAAGAATGAACGTTACAAAGAAAATGAGTAAAAACAACATATAATTTAACATAAAAGTACAGAAACCAACAAATAGAATCGTAACAATGATGGAATTTAAATATAAAGAGACAAATATTGTTAAAAAAAAGCATTTACAAGTTGCTTAACTGATTAGATATTAAATATATATATAATGTTTTGATGAGCAAATTGTAAAGCTTATCAATGAAAGTTTATCAAATTTAATGGGAAATTCTTTCACAATCTATAAAAGAGATAATTATTATAACAATAAAGCAAACTCTGTTAACTGTATAAAAATATTTTGATGCAAAACATTTAGGAAAGGAAATGATAAATAAAAATTAGTCACAAAATAAAAAAAATGCCTCACCAATGTCAAAAAGTCGATAATACGTCATTAATTACTGCAAATTGTTTAATCTTTAACATAAAAAAATGAAGTTCAGGAAAATTAATGCCATCAACTGGATTAAACAATCATTGAGCAAAATAACTTAATAACTAAATTAACAAATAAATCTTGTTTGTCTGTCATTTAAAAAAAAAAAAAACATATAAATTAAAAATACCTATTATAATAATGAATGCTTATTATAAATAAACAGCACAATAAGTAGTATTATTATAAATTAATTTATTACACTGACTGCCTATGATTAAAGTTTATAAAAAAATCTAATAGATTTTTTAATCCATAGATTGCAGTTACTAGAGTATTGGTATCTTCTAAATAGGAGTGGTGCTGAGTTGACTTTACGGAATGAATGATGATTATTTTCACTACAAATTCTCTTTTAAATCAACCAGCCATTAAATATTACATGTTGATAGTATAAAATGGATCTCCCTACTACAGGAGAAATAAAATTTTTTTAAAAAATGATCATTTTATTTATATATTTTTAAATTAAGAATATTAAAATGCAGAATCAATGATAATCTTATCTTTTATAATCTTTAATAGTAACTGCCAGTCAATGTTTAACTAATAAAATCAACTAGAAAAATTAAATTGAATACCTCAGAACAGTAACAACTAATACAATTTTTCTGAAATGCAGAATACAAAGAAAAAAAAATCAGAAATCATTTGCATAAATATATATATATATCTGCATATAACTGAAGAATCAATTTTTAAACACCATCTCTTTTCCAATATAAAATGAATTCATCCATATTTATTGAATATCAATATGTAAAAAATGGATTCTCATCCTTCTTTTATCTTTACTGTTTCAAACTATAAGGACAATAGTTGAATTTAATACTACTGTTAACAGTACACATTTTTTTTAATTCATAAAGGTTTACCAATATTTTTTAAACTTTTTTTTCTTGACCTAGGCCACCTATGGACCGAGTGAACATTTTTACTACATAAGCTTTTTACAAGTCATTTTATTTTTGTGAATTGAGCTGTTCTCTACTAATTGTTCATAACAACTACACCAAGCAGTTATTGACTTTTTTATTAGTTCTTGAAAACCCACTGAAATTCTTTAAACTTTTTGGATAATACTAGAAGAGTATTTAATATTTATTAGGCAAAGGGGCACATTCTAATTCTGAGATATACAATTCAGCAAAAAATATCTGTAAGAAATCTAACAAAAGTCAAAAACTCATGTTAGTTTTTGATACGATTATATTAATATTTAAAAATAATAAAAATTAAATAAATATTACTTCATTATGTAAGTAATAAAATACTTGACAAAATTACCTGTGACCAAAGTAATTAATCAGAAAAAACAACTCGTTAATTAAAATGTAGTAGATAAAAAAATTAAGCTAAATATCAAAACAACTTTTTTATAAAATAGTTAAACAATTAAAATCAAAACCTTAAAAATAATAGACAGAAAAATTTGTAATAAAATAAATATATAACAATACTACCTTAACCGCAACAAACAGTCACTTGATCTAGGTGACTGGAGGAAATGTACTATGCAAGCCTGAGTAATAATACATTGTACAAACAAAATAACAGGAAAAGGCAACTGGTTTCCAAAGTATATTTCTACACAACTACATTATTATCTGAAAGTACAATAATAACAATGGTAATCTTTATAAATATTATAGCAATCAGAAAAATAATCTTTTGTTAATTTTATAAATATATATTTTACAAAAAACTTGAACCTTAGAAAATAAGAAAAAAAACAGCTGAATTTAAGTCTTTACCATCACTGCTTAAAAATTAAATTTAATAATACGTTTAATAAACAAAATGGACAGAAGCAGTTTTTTAATGAATTTAAAATAAGACTTTTTAGGAGCAATAGTGTTCCTTACCATCCTTTAATCTTAAACTAATTTTTTAATTAAAATTATATGGTTTAACAATTTGATATGTAAAAGAAGTGTTAATGTACACCTTATTTTACAAAAAATACATACAATTAAATAAGAAGCAATAATAAATCTTATTAACTAAAACCGAATACTACCTCAGCTATGTAACACTATAATAATAGCTATGTTTGATAACATTGATACTACCTTTAAAATAATCATACATTATTTACTACTAACTAAATATATGGAACGACCAGCTGCCATTAAACTATTGCATATACTTTAAGATCATAACATGATAACTTTCTTTCAGTTCAACATTATTAAAGAACCATTATATATTTAAGTGTCATGACTCGATATAAATAATGTAATTTATTAACATAACTGTCGTGTCATGTCTACTTTTATAATTAAATACCTAGTAGATACATTATAATACTATATCATAACCTCACATCATCATGTAAGCAGCCATGATTCATACGATATTCAATATATTTAATACCTGTATTATGCCAATAATATAAGGCAATAACGACAAAAAAATGCCATAATTGATGTGAAGATCCTATGTAATCAACTTTACCTGCAATTAAAACATAATTATTAAATATAAAAGAAAATATTATCTTAGTATATAAAAGTTACACTAGTACACTATAATTAAAAAAGCACTGTTGGTGAAATATATAACCACATAGTAATCTAATTACTTGACTGAAAACTTTTTTTATTTGGTGAAATTTTTCACTCATAAAATTTACTTTTTGTTTTATGTTATTATTATTAACCCAATGTACATAAGATATTTTGATACCAAGAATTTATCTAAATTAATAAAATCTAATTTTTCACATCAGTATAAAAATTTGATATAATTGCTCTAAATAAATTGTGGAATGATTTAATGTGGTCAATCTTAAAAAATATTATTATTCAATTATCAAACATTTTTTCATCCCCTATACATTTAAATTATTTTTTCACTACAGATCAGCTGATGCTTTTCTTTTGAGGGCGGAGATAAGTTTTAATTATAACGAAAGCATAATGTACTTCCAAAAAGATCTCTCTTTATATTATTATGATGTGTAACTGGAAAAACCCCTTTTAACAATTCAATTAAGTTTTGGATTATTCTCAAAAAAAGATATGACCCTTTTAAATATTAATCTAAGGTTATCAGAACCTAGAGTAAAAAGGAAAAAGAATGTTATAACTAATTAATAATGTGGGAATTTGGTAGAACCTACTTTAAATTGATATATTACCTAATTTTTAGAAATAAATTTTATAAGTAATGTTAATAATCCTATCTTTAGTTAATGTATGAAAAAGATAAATTTTTTTTCTAATACTGATGTAACATATTTTTACAACTATAATCTAATTTGTTTTCCTGGGAATACAAACCCACAGAATAAGATAAGATAAATTAAATATATTCAAATCATATCTGTAATATTAATAAACTTGTATTGCTTAACTGTATATATTAACTGAAGATAAAAATTAAGCTCAATAAAATCAAAACATGCATTAGTTAATTATTTACATTGTATTTTTAACAGAGCCTTTTGAATAACATTAGAAGGACGGATTGTAACTAGCATTTCTACAGAATATAAAACATTTTATAACTTTAATACATTGCAAAACCTGCTATATCATATTAACATGCATCTAATCTAAAAAAATACACAGAGTAATTAAGGGAAGTTCTCTGAAATGCAAAGTTTTTCAACATTCAAGGTAACTGTCATTCTAATTATCATATATTATGGTTGTTTCTCCTAATTAACACAGTTAGTAAAATCAGTAAACAATAAAGAAATTTACAAGTTTATGGTAACTGGAAAAATTGAATCTTCAATTACAATTCGTAAAACTATTACTATTGGTAACTAACTAGATCATTCATTAAAATTAATTCATTTACGTGTAATCAATTTTTACAATCGGAAAAATACACTGCCTTTCAAATTCTGAAAAAAACAATCTTAATGTCATCAAATGTTAACTAATTTATAGCAAAGACAGCTAATTCATACAAGCAATCATAGGGTTCCAGACTATCTTGAATTACTCTAAAATAATTTGTTTAGGATTCAAATATTTATTTTAATGAATTTAAATTCAGGGTAAATAGTCATGAATATATAATCAATCAATAAGTTAGGTCACTCTGTAATCTACTTTGTTTGTTTGCCCTTTGCTTCCTATAAGAATTGTATTAGCATTAGCTTCTGCATGAATTAAAAAGTATTAATCAGTAAATTTGAAAGTGTTTCCCATTTGAATATATAAATATATATAGATTTAAATTTGAAAATTCATGTGAAGAAATCTTTTCTAATTTATTAAAAAAAAATCATTATTGGAACAACTCATTAGGAAACATAATTTTTACATACCTGTAAAGAAACGTTCTGGTACTCTGGTAATGTAAATAAAGAATGCTAATCCAATTATGCAATACATCACAACAACTCTAGGCAACAGTAACTGTAAACAAATACTAAATTAGAAAATAATCAAATTTCTACAAAAGGTAAACATTTTCAAAGAACGATAACTAAAAAAATTTTGATTGTTCTAAAAATTAATCAGTTGGCACCCACAACGCCTTAAAAGGGCTGCTGCTCCCTATCACAAAATTGTTAAATTCAAAAAGATCAAATCCCATTTATACAATTTGCTAGTACAAATTACATACTATACATCCATAAATATCCCTTAAAAAACTTTTAAATTTTTCTTTATACTAATAAACTCACAAGCAGAAGGCTGATTTTGGCTGGTATATATTTTTTTTATTTGTGCCTGCAACTCAAATTAGTTCCAATAATTTCTCTTAAAACGGTTACTACACCATTTTTTTTTCAATTGTATGAGCAACAATGGGTATATAACAATTTCATTAAACCAAAATGGGACGTAATATTTTTTCTAATAAAAAACCAAAACTGAAATGCTTAAATGGGATCTAAAATACAAGTTCTACAAAAAATATAATTTCAGAAATACGTAATATTCCAAGGTAAAATATTATGAATGGTTATAAAAGATTTATAAAGATTGGCTCTACAGTTTAGCAGTACTCTCCAACTATTCCCAATCTATCAGGTAGTATCATTCTGGAAATTAAAGATGATTGAATGATCATATTTAATAATATGGGTTTTGCAGAAAACCAAAATTAAAAAATTGACTACAGTTTTACTGCAAGCTTCTTACATTTATTAGTGATAAATAACTGTAGCTATTGTAGAGAAACAAGAAAACTGTTAAAAAATAATTTTAAAATTTGAAATTTTAAGAAAGAGATGGAAAATAATACTAAAAAAGCATAAGGAATATCAGTGTTTTTATTACATTATTTAATATATGGTTACAGCTTACATCACTGAAAACAGCATCAAAAATTATAAATTTAATTAATTAAAAACATTAGTGGCAAACTGTTATTATCAAATGCACATAAAAGTTCAGGAATTAAAAAAAATTTAAAGTTGACAAACCGAAACTGATCACACCATATTAGAATAAACAAATTCTACACCTTCAAATCAAATCCTTACAACCATGCAACTATTGTATTTGGTGTCAGATAGTAGATATCTCTTTTTTTCTGTTTAGTTTCTGGAACCACTGTAAGGTATTACTTCAGAGGATGAATGAGGATATGTATGAATGTGAATGAAGTGTAATCTTGTAGTCTCAAGTAGACCACTCTACTTGATTTGTAGTTAATGGAAACCCAACCATCAAATAACACTGGTATCCATGCTTTAGTATTCAAATTGGTATAAAAGTATCTACCTTTCCAGGATTTGAACGTTGAACTCTGAACGTTGAAATTTGAACCAAAATTGAACTCTCAATTTTGAAATCAGCTGATTTACGATGACGAATTAACCAACAGACCAGCCCAGTGGGCTAGATAGTAGATATCTATGAAGTATTTCTGGTAAGATGTTAGTGACCATTCTATTATTTATAAAATTGTCATAAAATCAAGTTTATTTTAATGAATCAATTAAATGTAACAAATACTGATTTAACAAACAATTTTGAACAAATTAAGAAATGTTTGAATATCTGAAATTGATCTAACTCATTCCATTCTATGAGGCACTGTGTACATCCAAATCTCCAGTTAAAAGAAATGTACAAGTGCATAAATGAAGATAATTTTACAGTCATTTCTAAAATCCTATCAAAATAATATGGTTTATCTTTCTTACTTTTTGTAATAGATATTTTATTTATTTTTTCATTAGACATATTGTAGCAAGATCTATATTTTTTCCATAGATAAATTTTTTCTTACTTCTAATATCAAATTTGTTTTCATCAAACTCAAAATTAGGATTATAAATTAATGTACAGAAGTTTGCAATCTAATATTCAATAAACACACAGCTACAAAAAAAAACACCATAGCAGGTCAACAAGTAAATATCAAATTCAGTTTTTTTTCTTTTCTTTCTGAATTAATGACACCCGTAACTTCTACTTAACAAAAAAGTATGAGATGATAAAATATCAGATCTTGTTGGGAATCATACTAAAGACCAACTAATCTCGAAGCCAGATTGTGGAAAATAATTTGCACATATAAATCTTTTTGAATGTTATTTGATTGTTATCATCAAACTGTTAAAAAGCTTTTTCATAAAATAGTAAACTTTTAAGTAAATCATACAATGAAAACAGAAAATATTTATTTTCTTCATTCAATGGTAACTGTAAAGCAATGATATTAAGTGTTTTACATGCATACACAAGTGGATGTGAATGTGCTCAAAAACTCAAAATAAATTAGGATTTCCTTCCTTTATGTCACAAACAAGTGACAACACAATAATAGCTAGTTAAGGAGTGAAGTCTCAAGCATAAAAGATGCACTCTACCCATCATGTTATAATAAAAAAAAGATGATACATGGTACAGAATCATTGTAGAACATGACAGAACAATCATTATTTCTTCCAAACTGGTTGAATACAATAGGAAATGAAATTTTAATACTTACTGATACAATAGGGTTGTCAAGTCCACCCATCATGACAGTCCAATGTAGAGTTGGTACAACACCATAAACGGCCCAAAGTACAAACACCATTAATTTTACATTTGAATCTATCTTCAAACTTGGGAGCTGAAGCAGCATCGCCACAAGAAATATTGCACAGACTGTTGATAAATAAAATGTTTGCCAACCCTGTATACAAACACAGATGTCCAATATACAACTCGTATTATGTAATTACAAAATTTCTTAGTCAAAACTATCAAAATAAAATTTTACTACTGTTACTTTATAGCTTTTTCCACTCAAATTATTTTTTGAAAACTACTTAATAACAAATATATGTTACTATATATATTTTTATTAAAAAAAATCAGTTTTTCTATGCTCATATCATCACAATTACAAAAAAGAAAATATGTGCTATACATTTAGAGCATTTATTTTTAAAAATTTAATTTAATTTAAAAAATGTAATTAATTTTTTTTTTATTTTTAAATAAAACCTACAGTATTTAGAAAATTTACATATTAAAATTTTTTTTAGGGAGCTTAAAATTTTCATTTTATAAATACACTTTAAAATGATGTTTAAAGTAAAACTATCACATTGGTTATGAATATTTTATCTATTTTGTTGGTTAAAATGATATGATGATAACCAAAGAATTATATTTAATAATATATAAACATTGGTATCTGCAATGAAGATAACATAAACAGTATAGCAAAAGAAGCTATATTTATTCAATGATACCATGTTAACAAATGACATCAGAAGCAACCTTACAAGCATTTTCACATGATACAGTGTGCCTGCTAAAATCAAATAATTAGCTTTATCTTACCCCTACAAAATGATTCCAAAATGTGAAGAGTTTCAAAACTATGAAAATGTGAAATGGGAGATTAAGGACTCCACAGCTACACAAAAAAATCTAATTTGACAAAAATATTCTATTTATTGCAAGGGCGGTTTTCATGTTTTTCTTTAATACTCATGATTATCTAGTTGTTCGGTCATTCTCTTATTCCGAAATTCACTTATATCTACAAGACGGTACAACCAATTTAAAAAATTCAAAGAATGTCATGACAATGATAAATCTTGATTTTTAGGACTTTCTGAAGTTTTTACAACCTTTCCACACCCAATATTAAGACTGTAAACCACAAAAATTTACTGCACAACCACTATGAGTACAGATCTAAGAAAAATTAAAGAATGTTCTCTTTGAAAATGTCTATCAAGATGCACTTTTGGTTTCATAAGTTGCGGATCAATAAGTAGAGCAGTAGCTAAAACATCATTACAATAAGTTCATTGTGGCAAGATGCTAATATTAATTTTCCGAAAATATTTCAGTAAAATACTTAATATCCTCATAAATGAGATACAAATGTGTCAAGGTCCAGGAGGTAAACCCCACTGACAGGTTAGTTTACATATGCTTCCAAAGTTGTGAAATACATTTTTTTTATATCACCTGGTAGAATAAAAAACATACATGATAACATTAAACTGAGCATGTTAATAGTATAAAAAAATGTTATTCAAGTATTTAATAAAAAGTTTTATTTTTATTTTAATTAACTTTCCTTGGCTGAAAGTAACTGTGCTTTTTCCCTAACCTTTCAAAGATGGATCCACTGCAGGACAATTTATCTAACATACAACATCAGTTCACATGTTTTTTACTTCCTGTATTTTACTGAATCAAAGAATTATTTTATTTATTCAGAATGGGATTTTTATGTATATTTTATTTTTTACTTTTTAATGTATTTAATATAATAGTGGTTTTTAAATAGTTTTTTATTTTGTACTTTTTAGTCATCATAAGTTTATACTTTACAGCTGTGCTAGTGCACAAGTTTAAACGTGTTTAGTGAAAGATTAGATTGGTATGTTTTACAGTGGATGGGTGAAATCAAAACATAGGTCTAAACAATTTAATTCCTGGATAACCAAGATCCAGTCAATCGAGATTGTACCCGTACCCGATGCGTAAAACAGTTAGCAATCAACCTGCTGATACATATGCAATTTGGAACATGAAAATCAGACAAGTGATTGCCAAGATATTACAGTGGCATCCATTGCACCTCCTCCCCAATTTCTGAATGGCACCCCAGGGGCACTTGAAAATATTATCATCTGACAGGTACTACTGGGAGTAAATGGGGTTATTGTCTACATAGATTAAAAATAATTTTTCAGAGTCCTAGACTCACCGTTTCCAGATATTTGCGTCACAAAATTCAGATTTGGTTAAAAAGTACTAAATTTTCCAATAAACTTCTACATATATAAATATATTAATTTAACAAGTATACACCTGACCACCATGAGACATTTACTAACAAATTGGGATTTTCTTGTGATCGGTATGATCTGATGCTGAGCTAAGGGGAATGTACACACAGACACACAAATGCAATTTAGTAGGGTAGGATATACTTTTAAACTAACATTATACAAAAACTAACTGAAAGAAGGGTTACTAAATTATTTCAGGTAACTAAGATAATTTGTTTAAAATAAAGTTAACAACTTATAAAGGGAATTTATTCTAAAACAATTGCTAAAAAAAAATATAACATTTTCAACGGTTATCTGATAATATTCTGATATTATAACGTTCTTTCAAACCGGTAGGTGTAATTTTGAATGCAATAATTTAGTAAGAATGTAATAAAAATACAATGAAATAAACTTAGTTGCTGTCACTGTAGCTGTTGATGATTATGGATTACGAGAATTATTTTACAGAAATAGACAGAGTTCATAATTCTGCCGGTAAAACAATAACATCCAAATAATACAAACCAGAGATGAACTGATTAGAACAATATCATTCCGCTAGTACAAATGACATGTTCTATTCATCATTCCTGGATGTCAGAAAATAAGCTAAGACATATAAAAACATTTCTCGATAGAGAGATGGTAGAACATTTTTTAAAAAGACAAAAGATGATATTAGAAGACTATAACTCACTTCCACAACCTCAAATAACATCACATAAATAATGCTTATTTTAATGTTAATAACAATAAGTATTCTTGCGAAGATATCACAATACTATTAAGACAAATAGATAAAAAGTTATTCAGACAAACAGACGCAATTAATTATTGTCTCTTTTGAGACAATATCATTAAGACTGGATTATAAATTTGCATGAACACATATACTGAAAGGAAAAGGTTAAATAAAGGTTATTCCATCTTAATTTATTGTAGTGCAACAGCATGTCTTTGACATAAACAAACATATAAAATAAAAATGATCAGTAAGATCAAACTTTGATACTTAAAAAAAAAATAAAATAACACGATTTTATAAGACTCGGTAAAGACTTTGGGTGTGATGAATAATCATCATATGTCTTAATAAATGGTAACAAAATTAATTATAAATATTCACAAAATATTTATTAGATTAAATTTTTTTTCACATTCTACAACATATTACTCTTAGTTCTAAAATTAAAAAAAAAAATGTCATGTTTAATATTATGCACATTTTAAGGATGAATATGATTTAATAATAGTTAATTAACTATAATTCAGTATGTTATATCAAACTATAACATTTAGTTACACATGTACATTAGAACACTAAAGAAAAAACTCCTGGTCATCTGGGTTACATGGGGTTATACCAAAGAATCTCTAGAGTGGTCAGAGAAAACAAAACCATTTCTCATCAGAAACAAGGACTTATGCAGGTTGACTGTCTTAAGTGTCATTGATATTTTAAATCTGTTTATCAGTTGAAAATGTTAATAAAAATTAACAATCACAAAAAACCATAACAGCTTGACCATATATTAAAAAATTTTTTAAGTCAAATTTTTTATAAAAAGTTTTTCATTTTCAATTTATTAAAAGAGATTAACAAAACTATAACTAATTAATTATACTGACTAAATTAAAACTATAAAATAAAACAGATGAGACCTTAATTTACAATTATTAATTAAAAATTTTACCTTATGACACCAATATGCATAGTAAACACCAGTCATATAAATTCCTAACATACTGAGTGCAATTCCCAACAAATCAAATGACAAAAAGCAATTAAAATGCTCTTCAGAACGGCAAGAAAATATATGATACAATGAGGACATAACCATACAAATCTGAAAATAAATAAAGAATAACAATAAATATTAAAAAGAAATCTTATAAATTTTTAAATTTATAAATAACATCTTCCAGAAATTCATACTAAAAACCTTTACTCCCAACCCATCACTTTGCTCATAGTCACTACTACATTCTTGACATTCATAAACTTTTCTCAGTGAGTTACTTAAATCTAAAAATATGAGGGTCATTTGTAAAGTAAAGAATGTATATTTTTATTTTGAAATTTTTTTATTATAACCTATCACCGTTCAAATTTAAACATTTGTACCATTTTACCAATTTTGCTATGCCTTCTGTATACTGAGTTGCCGCCAAATTTTTAACCACTCAACCATCCTCTTTCAGTTTGTCTTCACTTCCATAGCAGTTCCTGTCCAAAAAGTACAGGAAACAGATGGAAATCAATCGGGGCCAAGCCAAGTATAGGGCGAATGATCAAAAAGCTCCATCAAAACTGTTGCAGCAAGTTCTTCGTCATTGCAGCAAAATGTGGTTGTGTGTTATCATGTAAAAGCACAACGTCGCTAGACTACAACCCATGCCGTCTGTTTTGAATGGTGGTGAATGGCGAATGACATGGTTTTGAATGGTGGTGAATGGCGTGAAGCGTCTGACAATAGGCCACTGCATATGGTCACCCCTCTAGGCATGTAATCGATGAGTAGAACACCCTCTTGATCCAAGAACACCATAACTTTTTTGGGATTCAAAATTAGTTTTGCTTTTTTTTGGTTTTGACAGAGAAAGGAATGATGCCATTCCATTGATTGGCGTTTTGTTTATGGAATGATAGGCGAAATCCAGATCTCGTCACCAGTAACAATGTGTCAAACCACTCATCTGCTTGCCACTAAACATAATGTACCATTTTCAAACTGAAGCTTCAGTCATAACATTACCATAGACCTCCGTTATTTATCTATAAATTTCAATACGTCATACTCCTTTCACATTCATAAAGTGTATTACACAACAAACCTCACACTTGGTGGGATGGTTAATTTTGTCACACATTTTAGGCATACAAACAATCAAAACACAACTGTATCAGCTCACTGATAGCATCAGACTGGCCCAAGATGAGTGGAAGGTCAATGACTCGGCAGCTGAGGTGGTGGGGGAACTCCATGACTCGTCAGATCAAAATATTCTTTACTTTCCGAATGACCCTCTTAAAAATATATATTCTAATTAACTAGAATGACAAAATATGAGAAGAGGTAAAATATAATTTCAAAGCATAAGTAATTTCTTAAAGTTCTTTTCCGTAATATGTGATGTAATTTTACACATGGTCCTTTACTTGAGAATAAGATATAAAAATAAAAACCAGTTTCAAAATTTTAATCCCTAATAACGTAAAACTGACTAAACAATTTTTGGAATCTTTCCTTGTCCTTGAGAACTTCAATTTTTTTAATTTTTTCTAATCATTACGATTAAGAGTAAGTGGATAACTTACACATGAAAAAATATAACTATGCCTGATTAAATAAAAAGAGAAGAAAATGAATAAATGTTAAATAAAGAAATCTTGTATTTCAATATTTTTAATGCAAATGAAAATAACTGTAATTCAGCAAGAATTTTAAAAAAACAATCTCTAGAAATCAAAATCAGTATCTTTTACGCAAAACTTCATATTTCAAATGCTAAAAAAATCAATAGCAGAACCAAACAGAAGTAAAACAACAAAAATTTATATATGAAAGATCACACAGTGAAGAAATTTTTAGTTAATTCTAGAACTAAAAGTTCATCTAAATAGAAAAACTGATACACTAAAATGAAGATTAAGATTCTCAATTGTAAAGAATCCTCTTCTAAATTATTAAATTTTTTGCAATAATTCAAACAATTTATTTTCAAAAACTAATTTGATAAGTCTCTCATTACCTACGATGGACTTGTAAAATATTTTTATAGGAAAAACAAAAATTAATAATAACTTAATAAAAAATATGTACAAGGTGTGTCTATTATATAACAAGACTAATGCTACTACAGAAGAATTGTGCATGCACCAAATTTGTACCACTGATAGCTGTGTAACGTGAAGCCTTCTCTTTCGATTGTTACCACTTCAGTTTCTGTAGACATATTAGTCTGGCCGTGGCCTTTATTTGGATAACATCTATTTTTTGTTTTGGTGAAAATATAAGTTTTTATCTGAGCAAAGAACTGATGTGAAGTTTCATATGAAGCTCGGGAAAACTACTACTGAAACTTATCTTTTATAAAAAAAAGTATATAGCAATGAATTTTTATCACATACACAGACTTTTGAGTGGTTTAAACATTTTCAAAATACCTAAGAAGACATTGAAGATGATGTTCGCCTGAGACATCCTTCCATATCAAAAATGAATAAAGATATTAAAAAAAATTGGTAATTTGATCAGATCAGACCGTCAGTAAACTGTTTGTGTGATTGCTGAGACTGTAGGAATTGACAAAAAATGCGCAAGGCAAATTTTACAATACAATTTTAACATGGAAAAAGTGTGCACGAAAATGGTGCCTAAAATTCTCACAATCGAACAAAAAGAAGCTCCTGAAAATGTCTGTTCTGACGCTTTGAATGCCACTGAATGCACTGAAAATGAACCAAACTTCTTGGAAAGTGATAATATGTGATGAACCTTGGTTTTTCACTTATGATTCAGAAACTAACTGTCAATCCATGCACTGGAAGGCCCCAACTTCACTGAGAGCTAAAAAAGCTTGAATGTGTGCAAATCAAAAGTCAAAGCGATGATTGTTTCTTTTTGATATTCATGGGATTGTGTACCTTCACTGGGTTCCTGAAGATCATTAGGAACTATTAATCAACATTACTACTTTAATGTAAAACATTTTTTCCTTGCTAAACTTGGAGAGAAAATAAGAAAAAACGACCCGAATTGTGGAAGCAAAAGTCATGGGTTCTTCATCAGAACAATGCACCACCTCATACTGCGTTCTCTCCAGACATTTCTAGCCAAATATAACATCCCTATGTTAGACCACCACCTCATTCGCCTGACTTAGCACCATGTGACTTTTACCTGTTTCCTAAGGTCAAATCTGCATCAAAAGATTTCAGACCATTGAAGCTGTGAAAGAAAAGGTAAAGGCATCATGAAAGAGCTCAGAGAAAAAAAATTCCAGCACTGTTTCAAAGAATGAAAAATTCACATGGAGCATTATAGGTATAGAGGAGGGATGTATATTGAAGAGGATAATAAATAAATATGTATAAATTTAAAATAAAATATTTTACAGCTTTAGTCTTGTTATTTACTACCCACACTTTGTATATATACAATATGGTAGATATAATATATAAATTCACTTTTACTTAGTTTTAATAAACATCAAACTATACTAAATAGTATTAAAACTTTATAAAACTAACAATCTACGAAGTAATAGAAGAACCTTCTAAGTCAAGCCTGAAATGTCAACACAGAGAATGTGTACCCTGTTTGTATTGTATAAAAATATAAAATTTATATATATATTTTCAACAAAAATTCAACATTTTATATATATATATATATATATATTTTAATCAATTGTAAGCAGAAGAATTAGTATCTTCAAAAAATCTTCTTTTTTTTTAACATTTAATAAGATATGATTCTTGTTAATGAAAAGGTAATGACAAAGCTTATATAAGATTGAACCTCTGCATTCAGCATAGGTTTTTCAGTATATTTTCATTATACAAGTTTACAATCAATCTCTTCTCTGATAAACCAACCAGGTCGGCTGTAATAGTAATAAGTAACTAAAAATCAAAACTTAAAGAGATAAAATAAAAATTAACTCTCAATCATCAAAATATGAAATTACTTTACCTGAAAACATCCTAACAACAGACCTACGATGAATTTGTCTGTGAATGAAGCATGTATATTAAGCAGGAACAAATCATATAGAGTTAAACCAAGAAATAACATCCAACCAAAAATATGGCTCCAGATATTTATTGTTTCATTTGTCATCCAAAACATACTGAAATTAGAAATAAACAAAATAAGTCAAACAAAATCTTTTTGCAATAGATAAACTAGTGTCCAATTACTTTCAGATACAAATTTATTTTTTAATTTAACAATTAATTTAGATCAATATAAAATATAATGGTTATGATAAGTTAATGAATGAATGCAAATAATAAAAATACTGGTATTCTCTATAATATTATACTAGCATTAATATTTTTGTACCAAAAATAAAATAACAGTACCATAATACTGAGCAATGTAAAACTGTACTGACAAAATTACAGTGTAAATTTTATTGCACATTCATTTTCAATAAAACACCACCATTTAAATCTTTTTTCAATAGTCCCTTTCTCCATTTATTGTAGCAAAGATAAAATACAATAATCCATTTTTTTTCAACATAAATAACATTTAAAGTAAAAAATAAGAATATGTAAACAGAACTATTACAAGCAGTGCCTTAATTTAAATAGGAATTAATTACTAGTAAAACTCATTGTAAATGAAAATTGTACAAATATTTTATTATTTTATGGAATTATGATTATTTATTATTTTATAGAATATACTTTGCATTGTATTGAGCCAAACTAATTTTAATTTCCCTTCAAAATTTCTGATAATCTTCGCTACAAATGATTTCTTCAGCTATCTAAAAACTTTATCTACCAATTTTAGACAGTCTTACTAAATTAAACACTTTCTTCAATTGTTTATCATAATTTGTAAAATTTACATCCTTCTTCTGACTGTTATAAAACTTCCTCATGATGAAATTCAGCATTATCTAGCATCACCATTTGTTTTCTACCTCCATTGCTTATAATTACAAAAATATTTTCCTGGTTTTAGTCATTTTCCAACTTAAGCTATGCCTTTGCAATCCAGTTTTATTGATCAATGTTTCTGCTATTATAATCATTTCTAGCCATAATTTTTTCAACAGTCTTGGTGTACAAACTGTTTTATTTTTAGCTAAAAATATCAATAAAACATATTTACATTATACTTATTAATATACTTAATACCTATTAAGTAAGAAAAAGTTTTTTTATATAAAATGAATACATAAAGCTTAATTACTTAACCACGAAAAATAAACTTGCATAAATAAAGGGACTAGCGTACAATAAATCAAATCTCACTTCAACAAATAAATAAAAACTTAAGAAATAAGAGATTAATGTTTTCTACATTTCCAAAGCAATTTAATAGTTATAGGTCATTCCATATGATTGGGATATGTTAGTATACTTGGAATAACAAGGTAATTGTATAAATAAATAAATGAATTTCAAATCTTAACTACTCAAATGAAAATAAAACAAAAAGAAGTGTTAAATACTATGTAATTCACACTATACTTCCTGGGGTTCTCAGATGTTAAAATTTTACCTCTCTCCCGGTGAGTGATAAATTTGAAAATTACTTTTTAAAACTTATTTTTTTATTTATTTAGTTGATTTTATTTCTTATTTATTTTCTTATATAAATAAAAATATTTCTTTTTTTTTTTTAGACTGAAACGACAGTTTTTTTGCAAAGTATGATATAAAATACATTTCAGTTAATGTGAATACAT
>JAAAKQ030102198.1:4201-14349 GCA_010016005.3 Zanna intricata
CTACGATTCGTAATCGTTTCGATTCAGCCGGCACCTCTTCGTAAAAAATCCAAAGACCAGAAGAGTACGAGACCGTAGCTAAAACTTTTCGTCGCGTACCGATCGTATTAAACGATTCGACTTCTCAAAACGAGTACAAAGACTGTCGGCAAGAAAAAAATGTAAGAGTTAAAAAGTAGTTAATTTACTACACTACTAATATATACCGTTTATCGCAATATTTTACCGTACAGTAGAAAGTTTATTAACGACTTTAATCGTTTTACACATATAATCTCATTTTTCACTTTGTTTTGTGTTATCTTTTTCTGTATGTCTTTCTGTAACGCAAAATACTCTTAACAAAAATGGTATCTATTTCACGTTAAATGTTTTCCACTGATTTACATAGCGATTTACTGTTTTAAATAATTGAACATTTTGTAATATTTTATAAATGTATATATATATATATATATATATATATTTTAACACAGGACCGAATAAAAATTAGATACAATATTTGCCACGGTCTCATTACGCAATAAGTGGCTAATATTGTTTCGTTAGTACCTCTTAATATTAAAATTGACAAATAATTTTTATAATCAAGCAATGTGCGATTAAAATTACAATTCCTATCTAAAATGCCCTCTCGAATGCAGGGAATAAAATAATGTATGAACTTTCAAATGTAGTAAAATACGGTGGAAATGAAAAATCATTAAAAATATTATAAAATATATTTTAATCGATAGTACGTTTTAGACGGTCGATTATTCGTTAAGATTTTTAATAGTTTATTATTAACGTATATTATGTTCAGCCGCGCGTTAGTAGCAATTGTATTAGTAGCTTTTATTATACATAGAGTTCGGAAAGTCGTTGTGCAGTATGCTTTATAATTATGTGGTGCATTCTGTTCTTTTGGCGTTAGGTCGGTTACCCTGGGGGTTCGTTTGGTATTGCTCTCAGTAACAAACAAACTCGGGCAATAATAATGCTTCAGCGTTGTTCGCCGTAAAAAAAAAGTATTAAACAAGACGTAGGTTGTTGAGTTGTAACTGAACGTGCTTCGTTACGTTTATGGAAATCAATAGCGGCGAGAAATGCACTGAGAATTTCGGCAGAGGATCGCATTTTTCTCTTTGAACACGTTTTTGTGAAGGCGAAAACTATACAAATTTAGTAAAACAAAAGTTTTCTGAACTTTCCAAATACTCCCGTTCCTCACCGCAATGCAATTCAAACTCTTATTGAAAAAGTTCGAGCAACAGGCTCTGCTGAAAACGCTGATCGAAGTGGAAGACATGTAAACTAAACAAACAGAAGCTGCTTGATGTTTCGGATGCTATGAAAGTCCATCACAATTAATGCGTAAGTTAGTACAGTAGCAAGATATCGGGCTTTTCACCGCACATAAAGCTGTAAGAAAGTAATGCGTGTTCAAGAACTGAAACCGGCAGGTCGTGCCGAAAGACTAAATTATTGTCAACGGTTTAAACGTTTTACCCACCAAAATTCCGCGGGTATCCTCGACATTACGTTCATTACAGATAATGGATTCATCTCGGAGGGTATATTAATTCACAAAATACACGACTATGGTCGACAACTAACCCCCGTGAATTAAACAAACAATCTTTACATGAAGCGAAAATTGGAGTCTGGGTCGGTACAAGTAGAACGGGGGTTGTGGATCCAATTTTTTTTTTTTAAAGCAGTTAATAGTGAACCTTATTGTATTATTTTAACAAAGGACATTAATCATTTAACAGATAACAGAAATGGAAATCAATTACCGGCTCGTTTCAACATGATGGCGCCAAAGCGCACAGAGCTTTGACTCTGTAAAATGGTCGATGACCATTTTACGAGATGTCTTTGGCGAACCGATCATTTCGAGGGGTTGTGGGCTGCACGTTCGCCCGATCTGACTTCCCCAAATTACTTTCAAGGGAGATAGCGAAACGAGCAATGTAGCGCGACAGACCGCGTACGATTGACGATCAAAAAACCGAAATAACGGCATACTTACGAGACATTCCAGTACATCAGCTGGTTAAAGTCGCTTTGAAGTCGTTTAAATCGCTGAGAGCGATGATGTTCGCCGGGAATCTGATCGGAGTTCTACTAGGGGACTTTACAGGTCGTAATAAAGACCGGGATGCTTGGTGTAAAGCGACTAATTATAATTCATTTAACCAACTACCTTCTACAGTGAAACAATGCATAACACACAGAACAGGGAGAGGACATACACTTTACTTTATTATAGATTTCTCAAAATTGAATTCTGTAAAGTTTTGATAACACAACTTACGCATTTATTAATTATATAATAAAGTTACTGTACTTCATAGCTAAAAAATTGTTTTTCTTCAATTTCTGTTTTACGTATATCATGAAAACTAGTGGAGATACAGTTTTCTGGGACCTGTTTTATTCAATTTTTTAGGTCAAAAACTTAAGAAACTATCCAGTTTACCTCTTACAAAACTCTGTAAAAATTTCACTATGATATCATTTCACCGAGGAACTGAAATCCGGTAGAAAGTTTTCGTTAGCTGTAACTCGATAACAAAACGATCTTGGACATATATTTATATAAACTTTTTTCTTTATTTCACGTTCAAGAATCGGTTATATTCTGAATTACTCTATATATGTATATAAATATTTACTGACCGATATGATAAACACAATAGCAAAAATAATATCGATAAAATTAAAATTAATCGATGTTATCTAAGCTTTTATTTAATGAATCGTGTAGAAACAGACGCGGTGTGAATGAGATTTCAGAAATGACACACGATGAGTACGATAATTACTGTCTGACTACGTAATTATCATTCGTTTGGGATCATTCTGATAGAAATAATACCAGTCAGTACACGTAATGGTATAAAAACGATCCATTTTTTCGACTACGAAACCTAAAGAATCAAACGGACCGATTTATATCTGCCGAGTAAAATTACTAACGCTTTTAATACAAGGCTGCTTTATAAAAAAAAACCTCCTGAAAACCTTTTCACGATGTATAAAGGGAGCGATAATAAAAACAAAAAAGGCAATAACGTTGACGAAAAAGAGAATAGCACGAAGGACTTAAGGGCATATCAATTTTTAAAACCTATTTCACTCGCTTTCATCAGATAAAAGAATAACTTGATTAGTAAGCAGAAGAGACGCGAATTACATCTTAGCTCGTAATAAACTCACTCGTTGATGTGCAAAAATAACTCGCTAGCTTATATAAAACCCAGAGTATATATAATAAATTTCATTTGTTAAACAATAACATGAGTAGGTGCAGAATTTAAATACGAAAACTAAACTCTAAGTTAATAACCGCTACCGCTATAAAAAATATTAACAACAAAATAAAAATTAAAAAAAAAAATTATACAACCATTAATGAACCTATAAGCATCAGTAGAAATACTTTTCTTACTATTTTGTTAATATTATGTTTTTAATTTTTAATATTTCTTTTATATTAATTTATTTAAGTATTTATAAGTAAAAATTTATATAATATGCGTATCTATTTATATATCATAAAGCGCAGAATAAAAAAAATCATCGTCATCTAAAATAATTTCCGCGTAAAACTTACAAAAAAAATTCTTTACTTATGATGAAAAATAAGTCGAAGAAAAAGTGGCAATTTTGCCAAAACAAAACTTAAAAGCAAATAAAAATGTTTAGTTCAATACTCCCCCCCCCCCCAAAGGTTTTAGAAGTGTATCCTTAAGTAATCGCGGCTACAGAGTGATTTTTAAACCGATGGCACACTTTCCTATAATATACACATATTTTGTCTCGTAATAAGTATTTCACAGAAAAATTGGCATCGTTTTTATCCATTAAACAAACTGATTTTTATTACTCTTATGTAGAAATAAATTAGGATTTTGGAAGCTTGTAGCGGATTCGTGAAGAAAGTTTTTTTGTTTTTTACAATGAAAGTGCAATATTTCAAACACAATTATTAGGAGGGAACACCAACAATACATAGATAAATAGATAACTTATAGGTAATCTGTTATAGTATTGTTTTGTTGTATAAGGCTCTAAAGAATATTTTAGAATTAATTCGTACAACTTTTTGTATGCCTTATAATAACTACTACTTTAAAACAGAATTTATTACATCGATATTATCAGAATCGATAAAATGTGAGGATTAATAAAGGCTAAAAAAGACGTTCTGGTGCTTTCCTTCGTACAATTTTTGTATTTTTTATTCAATTAAATAAATTGACAACCGATTTACTTAGAATAAAAAAAAACCTGTATTGAAATATAATAGTCGAAAATCACATTAAAAGAAAATTAGTTTAGCTTTGAAAATCGCTCTAGATGTTAACCTGGAAGCTAAAAGTTATGTCCATGTTCTTCTTTTGTTGGGAGAGGAAGCTTAACGTACCACATAAATCGAAATAAAAGACAGAATTTGCCTAAATTGTTTTGTTAATAAATATAGGGACGATAATCGTGTACGTGTTGCGACCTGTAGACTGAGGTGATGGAAAATCGTTCGGTTGAACACCGACGATTTGAGACGCATTTAATGCAGCCGATCGGTTATTACGAGAAATCTCGCGATAAATCTAACTAGGCTTTATTTAGATTAATTTTTTCTTATACAGTACGCTGAGTTAATCGATCAAGTACCGTCAATTTTTAATTAGATACCTAGTTACAATTCGTGCCGGCGTGTGATTTTTTCACATTAAGGCCAAATTTAACCGTTCGTTATTCGATATCTCTAGCGAAGCGACACGGTTTTTAATGATGTGTTTACTCTCGCGTTGTTAGGTACATACATTTTTTAATTTTAGTTTACGATTAACTAATTTCTCATTTAACCTATCCAATACGATTAGTATATCATCCTGGCGCGGTTTAATCCGTAATAATCGGGTGATTTAGCACAATTTATTTAATTATAAGCCATCCCAAATTGATATGCTCAATTTTTATGGAAGCCCCGAATGTTACAATTATACAAGGTCGATTGTCAAAATTGATTTTACGTACATTATTAATTTTACATCTCTGATTTTTTTCTCGGCCTTGATCGTTTTCGACTTTTTGATACGGTTCGGCTTCAATTTTTTTCTTTTTAATTCTTAACAAATGATTTTCTTCTTTTCGTTATTTCTACGAATCTATTTTTACAGAAAACAATTATTATTTTATAAAATATTTTAACAATTTTGTATAATAAGAATTTTTTCTTTTATCTTGCAGATCTTTATACTACTTTTTCTTTCATTTTACTTACGCTTGATATCGATCATGTATGGGAAAGATATGATTTTATTTCACTTATCTTTTTATGGCATTAACTTAATTTTCTGGTTTACTTATTAAAACAATACAATCTAAATACAATTGTAATTTTTATTTTATTTTCTAAAATGAAAAATTAATTTTTATTTCGATTCGATTGGAATTCATATAAATATATATATATATATATATTCCAATCAATTATATTACATTATATTTTTAAGAATAGTACTAAATATTTATTTACGGCTTCAGGAAATTAAATTAATTTCGTAATTTTAACGGAATAACTGATAAGAGCTGCTTTTCAAAATAATCAATATCTGTCTCCAGACGGTTTGATTTTTGTAATATTAATTATATTTTAATAAATATTTCATTTTTTATTTATATACAGAATAAGTAATATAACAGACTGAAATCGTCGATATATTTGGTCGCTAAATTATTTTCTAATTGCAGAACGGCATAAAGGAGTTTTTGTCAATGAAATAAATAAAATAACGAATAGCTGAAGGCGTTTGTTTTGCGAATTTTTACTTTCTTCTTGTAGTTTAGTTATTTATGGTAAATCGTCTATCTCGCATCGTAGATTATTATTTAGCGGGTAGCGAGAGGAGATGAACTGTAATTAATTTTTTTTTCTTACGTAAATAAATGTAATTTACATAAGGGTTTTTTGTTATTTAAATCGCTTATTATTAATATTAGTTTTTACTACACCCTATTTCAGTATAAGATTGTCTGATTTTTATGTAGTACAGAGTTTAGAAAATTTCTTATGCGGTTTAATTTCTATTTGTATTATTTCTGAATGTAATTTCTATCTATCTTTCCGTACAGCTTAGAAAGACCTAGTAAACCGTCGCATTTCATTTCTGCTATCAAATATAGAAAAAATATAAATTCAAAAGAATATTTTAGTTTTCCGATTTGTTACTCTAATTTTACACTCCGATTATTTCCATATTTTTTTTTTTTTTTTACTGTATTTGTAATTTATAAAATCTTATCTACGACGTTTTTAAATTTATTTGTTTCGATGTAAGTTCAGTAAGTTCAGTGGTAAAAATAACGAGTAATTAAAAAAAAACCAAACAAATAGACGGAATAGATTATTATTTTACACGGCTACCGTATTATGAATGTATCCTAACCGATAAACACATCCTATTTCCCTTCGAAAGGAAATGTATTTAATCGTCGCCACGAAGCAAACGTAGTAGGAGTCTTTAAATATACGGCCTATAAATACAGTAGCGCTATTTATAACTGTCGGACGAACCTACTTCTAAACGGTTTTCTTATAACATTAAAAATTTACACGTAAAAAGTTTACGTAAACTTTATCCGGTTAAATGGAATCCGTTGAAATCCTACGATTTTCGAACGGGCGCGGTCTTCTTTTAAATTTATCTATTGTTGTACCTCAAAAATTATTTTTAAGAGTATGTTTTTACTACATTCTACAACGTATAAACAAACTCTACCGCGCTTATTTACACAGACGCAAATGGACAACTGTTAATCAAAATATTTAACCATTTAACTATTATATATATAATTTATTTATTTATTTGTGCAACAGAACAGCCATATTTAGCCTTTGTATGTTGCACAAAATACAATAAAAATATAACTATATATTATTGTCTAGAACTGTGAGTGGTGAAAGTAATTTACAAGTTATTTTTAATTATTATTACTAAAATTACAACATATTTTAATGCAAACAGCAGAACATCATCGATTCTAAAAATATCTACACGGTATAATATTATCAGCAACATTAATTTATAAATTACGAAAAACAGTGCAAAATAAAAAACTAATCGCTTTTAAGACCGAACGAGGCGACATTATCTCGCTCTTCGGTTAAATATAGTTTTAAAACCATCATATATATATTTTTTATAAAACTAAAATATATAAAAATAATACAATAACTTAAATTACTTTTTCAATTATATTACAGTAATTATGTCACGTACAAGTGTGTTAAATTAGTTTTTATTTTCGGCAGGGATTTGTAAATATAATGGGCTTTTATTTATAAAATAAAGAAATAGTTTGCCGATGGAAATCGTTAGTTTAATTGTCTTTGTTACAGGTTAATACAAAAAGTAGAGAAGCCAAATAATTATTAATTATTAAAAAACTAGGCGAGCGAGACGGCACATTTAAATCGGATAAAAAATCTAGTACAGCGATTAGGCGTGTACTCGATGCAATCTTGTAGTCGGTTTCACGTGTGTTTTATCCACCTGACTTCACTACTGTTCGCCTTAATAGTTGTAAAGAACATATAATACATTTTAAAAAAAGGTTGTACACTGTACTAAAATTGTTGCGACACGCCGAGTCAGAAATACTTTTTACTGATAAATCTTATCGACTGTAGCGGCAATTCTAAGTATGGGCGTGAATACGTGTGGGTATGTTATGTGTGCGGGGTTACACGTACGTACATACACATATACAAAGTAAGTAAGTGCGCTTAATTATACTTCTTTAACTATCGCATTAATAACACAAAATCGCACACACTAACAGTCAACGTTTACTCACTCACGGCCAGGTCCGAATCTCTCCAGTTTATTGGGTTGTACTAGGCCTATCCAGCACTCGTCCGGCTAGCGCACTATTGTCTCCTCCACCGCGCCAGTCACCACACTCTCCTGCCGTACTCGACCGCACACCGATCGAGCTCTCTCTGTTCAAACCGGGGACGCGCATGCGTAATATTCTGCCTGCGATGACGACCATCCCGCTATCTGTCGGGGAAACGGATAAATACGAACACACTCATCAGATATCTCGTCACTAGATCAATACATTCGCATTCCGTTTCGTGTTTTTCTACTCCTTTAAGACCGAGTAACAATGTCAATAGGTTTTTGTTCGGCCGCATAATATAAAAATATAGATTGTTTACTAATAAAAGTTCTGCTTCCATTCTTAAGAATGAATGTGTATATATTTTAATCGTTAAAATAAATGTTGTGACATATTCTTTTTTTTTAAAGTTATCAAAATATTCAATTATTTTAATTTAATTATTTCTGTTTTAATATAAAAGAGGACGATAAAAATTATTTGTACAAGTTTATCAGAGTTTTTCTTCGATAAAATTTATTTCTTCGCTACTGTCTATTACCTCTTCCAAAATAAAAAAAAATAATTTATCTATGACGAAAACGGTGAATTTTTATGTCGAAGCGGTAAATGTCAGTGTATGTTTTCTGTCTGTCGCTACTTGTATTCTTCAGTTCATGGATCGGCCCTAAATTCTGATTTCGTCACTAATTATTTTACTGTGTGTAAAGATGGTCAGGTTCAATTGAAGTCGGGTAAAAGTTTTAGAGGTGGTTCTCTGTTAGCTGTGTGGTATTCTATTGTAATTTTTAGGCGTCCTGATTTAGGCGAACTGAAAAGTTATTTGAATATTTTTGGATTAGAATCGGATTGGATTTTCATCACAAGAAAACATTATGTTGGAGTCTTCTTTGGTCTACTTCGATATATGTCCTTCGTGGCACAGACATTCGGTCTTATGCTCTAGGGCGACCGAATGGGGTGGTGGCGGGAGAAATGCCAGCAAACCAAGTCTACTTCGATATGACCTGGCGTTATGGAATAATTGTTCGATTGTATGAATCGGGCATTCGCGGCAATCTTCCAGTATTTCTAAACAACTATATGAAAGATCGTACTTTTGAAGCACGTATTAATAATGAATACTCATTAGAAAAAAGAAAATGGAAAATGGCCTACCACAAGGCTCGCCGTTGAGCATAACCTTGCTCATGACCGCCATCAATAAACTGATATTAGTCATTCCAGCAGAAATCAGCAAAAGTGTCTGTGTCGATGATCTGGAAATTTTGTATGCCAACAACACTACAGTTGTGGGGAAGCACAAATTGCAACGTGCAATAAATGTACTCAACGAATTTGCGAGGAATAATTGGTTCAAATTTTCACTAGAAAAAATGTGCTGTGTATATTTCTGTAGAAGAGAATTCCTTACCGAATTCCTGTTTTGACCTTCAACGACCATCCAATACAATACAAGGATAATGTACGATTTTTAGATCTATTATTAAATACCTTACATGGGGATTACATATACAGTACTTGAGTGTTAGATGCAAGAAAGCCCTAAACATTAAATGTTTATCAAACATCAATTGGGGCTCAAATAAAGAAATACTACTAAGGCTATATAAAGCATTGGTTCAATTGAAGCGCTTGATTATGGATGTATTGTATATTCATCTGCTAGAACGTTGCATTTACGAAAGTTAGACGTAATACATAACAGCGGAGCATCGTGCTACCTTTTCCAGACCAGCCGGAATACAGTATCACGAATTAACAAGAAAATACGAAATTGTTTTACCAGAGACTTTACCAATTTGTACAAGAGAATACGGCCATGGCTCCTACCAGCGGTATACACAAGATTGGATCTCTCCCATGGAAAAAGAAAAAAGAAAAAACCAGCAGTAGTTATCCAACAGAAATTTTTATCCACTGTCAGTCGTTACAAAGAATACATCAAAATTTATACTGACGGTTCTAAAATCGAACAGGTATTGGATGCTCCATATATGTAAATGGAGAAGCCCGTTCTTGGATACTGCCAGATATGGCAAGTTTTTATATGGTAAACTTATTGCCATACAGCAAGCTCTTCGCTATTCTGAACATTTTTGCGAAAATCAATTCAGAGTGCTTAACCCACAGGGCTGGTCTAGTGGTTAACGCGACATCGCATATCAGCTGATTTCGAAGTCGAGAGTGCTAAGGTTCAAATCCTAGTAAAGGTAGTTATTTTTATACGGATTTGAATACTAGAT
>JAAAKQ030102220.1:0-14349 GCA_010016005.3 Zanna intricata
TCACCTCCAATCGTGAAATCAAAAGGCTTGGTTTGTTTTTTTTTTAAATAATTTGTTATCATAAGTGAAATAAAAGAATAAATAAGTTTTGGCCTATCGGATAGATATTGTGTTTTTTGGTTTACTAACGTTATTTACTCACATTTCATTCTGAGTGGGATTACATTGTTCCACACAAAAATGATCTAGATATTGGATATAAATTGAAGAAACTTTTGAGAGCATGTAACTATGATTCTTCATTTTAGTTGTTTGAAGTCACAGCTTATTTCTCAGATGAAGATTAATTTTAATTTTTATTGATCATTTCAGATGAATACAAATGAGTTTCTAAATTTGGATTTATAAAAACTTAAATATTTATTAATAATAATAATACATAATGTTTTATTTTTTTAGGTCCTCATAAACCAGGAAGTACCAGAAGAATGATTGGATCTCCAAGGCAGCTGGAAAATGCAGTACCTACTAGTAAAAACCCTCATGGGGTTTGGGTGTAACAGAATTCTATGAATAGTTATAAATATTGTTATAAAATGTATTATATATTTATAATTATGTACTATAATTTTTTTAGGATGCAAATCAACTTAATTCATAGTAATACAATTATAAAATAAGTTTTTATCAAATTTAATACCAGTTTTTGGTGAATAATTAATTAAAAAATAGAAATGTATTTTATGAACTGTTTGCTATTTATAAGTGGGTAATTTAATAAAGTAAATAGCTATTAATGCAGTAGGCAATCGGGCAATCTACCTGCGTAGTTACTCAGCTAGTTTTAAGATGATGCTACTGAAACACGATATATTGAAATAAAAAAATAAATATTATCGAACCAAACTTAACCTACGTTCACTTTGCTCACCAACCTTGACTAGCAAGTGAAGCGAGTATATGTTAAGTTTGGTTAGATTATATGGTATTTCATTCGTAAATTAGTCCACTTATTTATTTTTTTGTATTTGTTTATTTCAATAAAGCATTTCAGTGGCACCATCTAAGAACTAACTAAGTAACTACAGAGGTAGATTGCCTACTACATTAATACCAAAAGATGTTTATAATTTGATACAAGTTTTTTTTTTGCAAGTCTAATTAGTCTAACTTTGATAAATGTTTGTTTCAGCACTTTTCTCTAAAATTATAAATTAAAACACTGATTTATTAAGCCTATAAAAATTTATCATTCTTAAAGAACTGTAACATTTATAGTATTAACATTTTTATAGATAAATATGACTAATTGGCATTTTATTCAGATGGTGCGCATTATATTCGGTTGCATTAGGTCATCCAGAAAGTAAGGTCCTATAGACAATCATCATATAAGTAATTTACAAATTGTTATTATTAGAATGAGTTATGCAGTTTTTAGGTAATGCAGTCAAGTAGTTCTAACTATAGGTCTGTGGAAAAATGTAAACATTATTAAATACTTTTTAATGAGAAAATAATTTATAATTCTGTATTTTATGTAAATATAATAACCTACAGAGAATTGTAATGTTGGAGTTTTGAGAACATATTGCATTGATGAACATACGAACAGTTTAAAATATGCTTACTTCATATATCAGGATAAAGGATGATAAATTTATCATCTTAATCTTTTTATGTAAGTAAAACACGAAATTCTGACATGAAGGTTTTATTAATGTGTTGGAAAATCAAAAAGAGTTCCCTTAAAATAAAAAAAAAAACAAATTGATTATTTCATTCAAATTCATGCAGACATGACAATGGTTATTGTCAGATGTCAGGTTGATGATGTTTCCTTTTTCTATAAAAATATGTACATTTGTAAATTCTACAGTTGCCTCTATTACTTTTGGTCTTATTAAAGGGGTTCATTTTTAAGAGGATAATAACTAGAGAAATTTTGCTTCGGTATCTCATATGTTTCTTACTTTTGGAACTTCTAAAAGCATAACTTTCTCTGGATTTTATAATGGACTTGCCACATAATTTTGCTTGACTAAAGCTGAAAATAATAATTTTGTAAATTTTTTTAATGTGTTGTAAGTAATACCAACTTCTGTGGTAATTAGTCACAATAAAATGTCATCAATATGCAACTTGGTGAACTATTTGAATTTGTTCATTAAATAGGGGGAGATGATTGGTATTTTTTTTTCATGTCTTACAATTTTCAGGATATGTTTCACTTTCTTGGTGTTGTAAGGAGAGTTTTTCTTATCTAGGATCCATTATAGCTATTTGCTTCATTAACAATACTTAGTGAATTACTCATTTTCTAACAGTCTATTTTTACTGTTTAGCCTTACAAAAATACAATAATTTTTGCAGTTTGAATTTGTATACCAGTGAGATAATAATAAATCAAGATAGCCCTAACTTTCCTTGATAATGATTCAGGATTCAATTTTAAAATATGTAAATGAAATGTACTTACTTTTAAATAGATTTGGGAGGGCCTATGTTATTAGTGTACTTTGGTTGTTTGGTTCAGGTACTCATTTATAGTTTTATTATTGATTTCCTGTATAATTTTTTGAATGCTAAATGTACACTGAATTTAGAGATTTTGCCTCATATTAATTTTCAATAGTGTCGCTTTTTAATTCAATAGTTTTTAAGAGATTCCTTAAGAATCCCTTAAAAACAGTTCTTTTTGGATTATAAATAACTGTAGAATATTTGATGAAACCAAATGTGTAATGTGGTCAAGCGACTATTTTCCCAGGTGAACTTTATCTATGTCATATCAGTCCTTGACTATCTGTTACATGAACAGATTTTATTATCAGGGATGCATTTCCAGCCACTTTCCACTAAGTTGAATTGAATATTCAAGTTGAGTTGAACATTGCCTTACTTTAATGGCTCAGATTCTTGATGTGCAACTGTGTATTCAGCTTAAGAAGGTGATAAAAAAACTATCCGTTCTCATTTTTCCTAGTAAACTGCCATTGACTGCTTGTTATTAATGAAGATGATCATACTAGTTTTACAAGTGACTTGTGTTTCATATCAGATTCTTAATAACCATTTTGTTTGGGCATCTAATAAATGAACATAATGCAGTCATAAAAAAAAAACATTGTTAGATTAATTATATCTACATTGAGGAAAATAATAAAATTAAGTCTTTGCTGTTTTTATTTTAGTTTACCTTAACAGCTTTGATACAGTATTCAGAATAACATAAATTTTTATAAGTTCATATCATATACCTTCCACTATGCAATTATCCTTTAAACTTACTTTTCTGTACAAGAGTAGAAAAAAAAGAAAAATAGAAAATAATTTGCATGCACCAATAAACGTATGTGATATAAGTTATTTTTACTGTAATCATATTTATGTAAATCATATAGTATTTATTTTTATTTATTTTAATTAAGTATTTATGTGTGCATTTTTTTAAGTTAATGTATCCATTTTTAAGTTTATTACAAGAAAGAAATATGCTTTTTTGTAGCATTTATTTATTTATTTATTATTTTTTATTTAAATAATATATTAGTGATTTTTTGTTTTTAGAATGCATTATGCTTGGTAATTTATTTTATGTGATTTTATTTATTTTATTAGATTTAAGTGTTCAAGTATAAAGGTATCATTTTTGTTTTTTAAATATTTATGTTTCACATTATATTATTTAAATTTACTGTTTTTAACTGTAATTTTTTTTTTTTTTATTAGTTTTATGTAATCAAAACAGAACTGAAACCATAATTGGATAAAATGTTTTGTTGAAATGAAAATAGGATTTAAAGTTGAACAAATATGAATGATAATAATTTTGATGTTAATAAAACTTTATTTGTACATTGATCATCAGCATTAGAAAATGGAATAACTTCTTTTTTTTAAATTTTAAAACACTCTGTTTTCAAATTATATAGAATTGTACATCCAGAAGATCTTGTTGAAAACTGTTATGTCTCCTGCTCGTTTATCAGTGGAGTTGGATGTTACACTCATTCCATTTGAATATTATTTTGAACTATCCTGGAAGCTCAGTTTTCCATTCTGATAACAAATCATTTGATATAAGAAATGCCTATTCTGTTTAATTTCAACTTCAACAGGTGAAAAAAAATGTTAGCAGTTTTCTTTATTCATTTTATATATTTTCTCTGGAATTAATTCTTTTCTTTAAATTAATTTCATTTCTTTTAATGTTAAGAAATATTTTAAAGTTTAATTAAGAATATATTAGTAATTTTAACACAATAAAGATGCAGGTGCTTCATAATTGTAAATAATTAAAGTGAGATCTTATGCTAGTGCTTTAGAATATCTGTGCACTGGAATACTTTTATCTATTTTTAGTTTATTTAAGCTATTTTGAAGGACTCTGTTCACTGTAAAATATTTCTCAGTATTTTCTAATAATTTTTCAATAAGCTGTTGAATTTTCACGAATGATGAAGTTTTAATTTTCTTTGAATAGTGCCATTTTTTATAATTCAATTATATTCTTAGCTGAATGCTATACTATAAGATTTATTTAATCAATATGAATTATAATTGATAAAAACCATAATCTTTAAATTTTTGTATATTTTAATTCTCAAATACATCATAATTTAAATGAATGTTATGAAATGCATAGAATAGAGATTGGATGAGGGGAATACTGTGAAACTTTGTATCTTAAATCTTTATTGATGATCACTAAACAAATTTGTCATGAATTAAGTAAGTGTCTTCTTCAGATTAGTACATAATTATTGTACATGTATATTAGTTATGTTAGGAATGGATAGTTGCATTGATCCATGGATAACAAAAGGATCTTCTCAGCTTTTGTGTAGATGAATTAAGAAAGATCATGGGAGTAGCTTTGTTGAAGTATCATTCCAAAGTATACAATTAATAATAATTACTTATTTACATTAGTTTTCTCTATTTTAAATTTAATAGTTTACACATATGAATTGCAAATCCAGTTGAGTTGCAAGTATTTTTATATATTTTATTTTTAATGACAGATAATAGTTTTAAAGTTATTCGTTCAGTTGTCATTACAGAATACATTTATTAATAAATCTGGTTAATCTAGTCTGGATAAATTTATTTGTGCGGACTGGTCACCCTCTGTTTGAGATCTGATTCTTCATAAAAAAAATTATGGATATCTTTTGGAAATTTCACTTGCAAATCAGGGGCCCTCCAGATGGGGTCATAGATTAAAAATTGCATTTAATGCCAAAAATACGCATGTAATAGTACATGCCCATATATGATTGTAAAGAGACTCGAGTTCTGTCGATTGCAACACAACTTAAGAAAGAAAGAGCTGAGTGAAAGAGAGAGAGAAAAATAAAGAGCAAGATAAAAATATATACGTCTGAATTGGTAGATTATTCAATCGCTCATCCACTTGTTATTTCTGGTTTTGGAAACAGTCTTCAAAGGATCTTTATCTTTTCTTTCTTTATTTTTAATATTGAAAATTTTAACATTAGAATTGTGCTGTAATTATACAAGTTTTATAATCAGCTGTAAATTAGATTTGGATATGTCTTATAAAAGGGCTATGTTTTGTTTTTGCTTTTGACTTTCAAGTTTGATATTTATTTAAAAATTAATTAAAGAAATTATAATGAAAATTACAAACTTGTAATTGTTTAAAATAATTATTTACAACAGAATTCTTATATTGTAACTGTTTTTGTTTTATCCAGTTGTTATTTTCTGTGTTACCAATTGCTACTCAATTGTTCCCATTGAGTTGATATCCTGAATATACAGATTTACTACATACAAAACAGGAAACACTAGTCAAAATATCAAGAAATGTTTCCTAAACTTTTTTGTTATATTACAGACAAATTATATTTGCTTTAGTACACCACTGAACACTTTTATACCTCTCTTATTAACATCCTTGTTTATAATTTAAAAAAAGTAAATTTCTATCTAAATAATTTCATATTTTGAATGTCATAATTTTTGTACATTTTGAGGTATTCTGAGCAAGTAAAATTACAATATGTATTTTGCTAACTATACGTAATCTAATATATTAAGTATATGTAATTGATATGCTGTTACATTTAATATGAATATATGAAATAAATTCAATTTTATGTATGTTTAAAATAAAAATCACAAATAATTGTGTGGATTTTTATTAACTCTCTAATGTCACTTTCCAAATGATATTTAATATATTTTGGATTTTGTAAAATCCAATTCTAATTATGAAGATTTGTCAAACATTGTAAATTTGTTATCCATCGTTAAATCCATAAAAATCACTAGTTCTCTTTTTGAAAATTTTTTTATGTAATATAATTCAGTTAAAGTTGAAGCTGTGTGAAAGTAGAGAACATATCCAAGTTTAATATTTATTTCTTGATCTCATCTATAGATCTGTATTAATTTATTAATATAGAAATTACTCTTAGTGTTAAATAATAGTAAACTGGTTAATTTAGTTATTTAATAATAGTGAATTCATACTTCTGTTTCATAACTTTTAAATCTGATGTTTTAATTCTTAAATTTGTATATAAATGGTAGCGTTTATTTAAAGATAATGTACTTTGTTGTGTTATGTTATTTACTATTCGTTATTTTAACATGATTATGTTATTATTTTACCCTTACTTTTTCTGTAAATTGTGAGTTTGTGTTTAGATTTTCTAACAGAAATATTTTCTCTAAGTATGTTTACACATCATTGAAATTCATTAATTTCAATTTATAAAATAATTTTTATTATATTTAGAGCTTGAGTTTTACTGTATTTTAAATCATAAAATTATTTTTTGTTTTATGTTAATTTATTTCTATTTGAAAAAATATATTGTTACAAAAAGATAGGTTTTACAGAAGACGTGTATATTTACTTGTAGTTTATAGATCATGTTTGTATGTGTGCATTTTACATTATTTAAAATTATTTTATTATGTAGATGATTGCAGTTAGATTTGGATAATAAAATGTTTAATATTGAATATATATCTTTTTCTATTTCATTTTGTATATCTAACTTTCTCTTTTTCTGATTAGTCCGGAACCACCATAAGGTATTACTTCAGAGAATGATATATATGAATGTAAACAATGTGTAGTCTATTTACAGTTTCAGGTCGACCATTCCTTAGATCTGTGTGGTTAATTGAAACCAACCACCAAAGAACACTGGTATCCACAATCTAGATTCAAATCCGCATAAAAGTAGTTACTTTTATAAAGGCAAATTGCCTTTACTAGAATTTGAACCTTGGAAATCTTGACTTCAAAATCAGCTGATTTGCGATGACTAGTTGAGTTCACCACTAGACCAACCCATTGGGTCACATTTTGTATATCAGTCAACTCAAGAGGCTGAGAAATTGTGAAATTATTCATTTCTTCACAGAATAAGCTGTTTTATCAACATTTTATTTTGATGTCTATTCGAAAACAAATGTTGATATTTTTATGCCATTGTAATAAAGAAAAAGAATTTTTATATTAAAAAATCTTTCTTCTTCCGTACAGGGAAAAGTAATGCCATTAAATGTATTCATTTTATTTTGAAATTTTTATTCACAAAGTTTGTTTTTCAGTCTTTAAAAGACCTTCGGTATTTTAGACTTTCTGTAATTTTAGTTAAGTGGTGGTTGACATCCTTAAAAAACCAAATTACCTTATTGAAAAGTTAACTAAGAAATGCTATTTTTAGAAAAATAGCTACTAAAGATAGCACTGCGCTAACTGAGAAAAACTATTAACACAATTTACATAGTTCTTCAATGCAATAACCTATTATTATTACAGTCATAATGCAGTAATAATAATAATAATAGTAATACCCATCTTCACTTTATATTAATACAGTATTTGGCTGAAATGTTACCATATTCATTGACCGATTAAAGTCTACCATATTTTAATGCTATTAGTTGATTGATTCTGTCTGCTGGAGATCATTTGTGAATGATTCTACAAAAAAAATGTGTGCTGCCTGCATGACCTAAGTAAATGCACTACATGTCAGCTTACTCCTATTTCATGAAAGGCTACTTATGTGTTCGGTAAATAAAAATTGATTATCAAGTAATTTACCATTTTCATCGATAAACTGTTTCAACAAATACAACCAGTATTTTATTTATCGTTAAAAAAAAACAGCATATATAACTGTCAGGAGCCTAACACCACACTTGTAGCTGAGGTGAATGACTATTAAAATAGTATGAATGTGTGTGTATTATGTTAACCAAACAATTTGTTGGTAGTGAAATAGAGATTACTCCTGAAATTGGTACAGTCATACTCAAAAATAATATTCTGATTAGAAGTAAAGTGGTTCTTAATCCTTAACGGATTTTCAAAGTTTGAGAGTACAGGGAATAATGATTTACATATTTTACATAATTAAAATCTGAGCTTGTGTACTGATTAGTGGGTAATTCCATGTTTGAGTATTGAATGATATTCTCTGGGAATCGAGGCGAATCCAGTCAAATTTCAGTCAGCCCTATCTTCAGTCAAATGGGTATTGTTGGTTTGGTCATTTACTTTACGGTTTGGTATTTGTGAGACAAAAAGAGTTATGTTTTCGGAGTCAAATAAACATAGTAGTAAAAAACCAATGTCTGATGTGAAAATACTTTGTTTAACCCTCTATCTTTATCTGTTTAGCCTCCAGAACTACCGTAACCTCAGAGGATGATGTGAATGAAGTGTAGTCTTGTTTAACCCTGCACCATGGGTTCATTACCTTATAATAGAAAAGGGCATCCTGCAATATTTGGATTCCACATCATTTCTTCTCAATTTCCGAAAAATTCTACAACTGCACAATCAAGCAATGAGGCAAGTTTATTCTCAATAACAGTACATCATTATAGGAACTCATTTTTATTGAAAATATATGCAAAATATAAAATGTTTATATTAGACAACTCAAAATATTAATTTTTATTTCATCACATAAAGAATGTCAGTCTTCCTCTTCATCACAGACATGATTGCATATCTTGTAGTTAACTTTGCAGAGACTATGTCTTCCACACACTTTCTATTGGCAAGTATCTCATCTAACATGGATGTGTTTTTGTGTGTTTCACAAGTAAAACAAATTTTTTTTACATAAATCTGTCTCTTGTGTAGTTGAGGTTTCACAATATTTCTCTAAAAACCACTTTCATGTCTATTGGTAGCTACAGAAGGGTAGCTTTTTATTGCTCTTCATCAACTCTTATCTAAATCAACAAGATATTTTCTCCTGTCTATTCTCTTTTTGACAATTTTTAACTGATTAAAGAGATAAATTTTGAATGAGTTGACTCCAGCTAAATCTAGTTCATGAAACAATGTGCCAAAGAAACCATCTTGTTTTTCTTGGATGTAATAAATGGAACACAATTGATCGACAGAATCAACCCCATCACAAGCAGAAATGGATGCCAGTAATGACATCCAACTTTGTCATCATCGTCTAACTGAGGTATTAGAAAATTTTGAAGCACGTTCAGATAAATGGTTCCATTTACGATTGCTCCTGGTAGAAGAAAAGGCCATACAGTCTTTGTTTGCCTAGGGCCAAAAAACAACTCACCTTAGAGTAATTACGAATATGCTTCAAAGTTTCATGAGGGTTTTCGCTATTTAATATAGGGTAGTAGTTATGGATGTTTACCTTGCCACTGATGTGACACATGACTCATAACTAAAAATGACTTACCTCACCAGTAAATGAATCTATTTTCTGACAACACTGATGGCTGAATTCAGTACTAATAAAATTTGTGAGTCAAAACTTGATGTGTTTTGCTACAAAATAAGATCTCATTTGAATCTGTAAATTACATAAATAAATTTTTGTATATTTTTAATGTTATTATGTTTTTTGAATCACCTGGTACGTGAACCAACATAGCAAAGGTTCCCATGAGAAATTCAGAAGGAATCTTTTTTTTTTTCAGTGTCCATACAAATTTCAAATTTTATTGGAGCAAATATTCAGCCAACTCAAAACTCCTTTTGTAGTTGTCAGTCATAATATCTGTGATTTTTTTTTTTATTAATTCTGTTTGATTAAGGATTGATCAAATGTTTATGACATCTAAAGGTTTGTTTGAAATTGATATGGACCATCATTTTACTCACCACAGTATATTTCCAACTTGTGTATTTTATGATGTTATCTATCACATCAAGAATAGTAATTTTTATGAATGCATCGATAGGTTTTGGGGTGTTACACTTACATGCAAGACTCTTGGTTCCCGGAAAACCTTTATTAAATTTTATATTTAGTCCCATAATTAACAACTATTGGTTTACTAATCCAAAGGGTATTGACATTCTTACCATCATAAATCTAACATCATCTTCTTCCATCTTTCTCCTGCAACATCTTTTGTGACTGACAGATTAGAATCAATGGATTCAACTTCAATAATCAGGCTCATATTCTGAATCAGAACTGTCATTGCCTCCTTCCTCTTTTAGATCTAATTCTTTGAGGCAGTATTGAATTTCTTCAACATTAAATATTTTGTTTAATCTAAATTTTAAATAGCTCACAAGAACAATGTTTTTAATTATAAAAAATTTTAATAGCAGTGTAAAAATTTGTAACTGAAAGCATGTACTTACATTTTGTGCACGCTGCTGTGTGGACTGCTTTAGTGGGCATGTTGTAGTGTTAGGACTGCTCAATAACCTCCATTCACAGCTGACTTGGCCCAGACAAGTTGCTGAAACAAATACTAGCTTTATCTTGTGAGGGAAGGTGGTAATTAAGGATTTTAGATGTTGTTCACAGTTATAAATAATGGCCAAGAGATGTTGCAGGCAAAAATAATATGAATGATTCAAATACCGCTTGCACATGCAGAACAGAGTCAAGATATATTTAAATTGTGTATGTTGTTCTAAGTTGCAGTGAAATTGACAGTAATAACTGTTATTGTTATTAATGGACTTTATGCCATTTTCATAGCTTTACACTTTTTTGTGACGGGATCCTGTCATCTTCTTATGCACACTTCTATTAATTCTGTAGAAATCCTAGGCAATTAATGAGATGATATTGTAGTAGAGAAGGGCTTGTGTTCAGCTGGAATTCACGAAGAGATGATTAGTTCTGTTTATAGTACTTGAATCAACACAACCGTACTGTGCAGCCGGTATCAGAACGAGATGACTGCAAGTATTACGAGTGATTATGGCAAAAATATTTCATGAAGAAACTGTTGTAATTTACTTATTTTATGCTTTTTCTTGTTTATCTCAAAGCGCTACTAAATAATTTAATTTAATTTAAAAAAAAGAATCATCAATTTTGAATGATTAGATCCAGAGATATCAATCATCAGTCAGTTTGACGCCTGCAGTCACTGATTTGCGAGAGTCGTGAAGCAGATGACACCGCGCTTTGCTACTAGCACAAACTTGATCACGCTCTCTTGTCATCATTTTTTGGATAATTTCGCACTCAACAAATTGAAATACACATTAAATAAATGTTAAACATTCCCTAATCACCCCTCCAAATTTCAGCCCTTAATGTTAATTGGCTTCATTGTTTCAAAATCTTTATTTTGCAATAATAAATTAACTTAGATCGCTCAACTCAGGGGTACTTTTTGGACAACAGTAGAGGTATTTTTCCCAATATCTGAAGTGTTTTGAGAAAAATAATGAAACAGCTACTGAGTCTCTAAAGTCAGATTCATTTTTTCACGCTTTTGTTGCGAATTGCATGTGACCTAATTATAGAATTGTTATCGAAAACATCTCAATTTATAGATCTAGCATTTACCTGAAACTTTCTCCTTTGATATTTTTCTTTAAAGTGTTTTCCAACCAAGCTAAACGTGATTTTCGCCAGTCACCCGGGCCTTTTTTTCAAATTTTTCCCCTTTCCCCTTCCAAAATGTTACTTTTTTTTAGAAAAATTATTAAACTTTCATTGATTACATTATTATGCTAAGTTACAGACTGTTACGAATCTTTCCGAAATTAATGTCTAATGCTTCTAGTGGACTGACTGAAATTTATAAACATAGTAATACAGGAGGGCTCCACTGCAGGAGCCCAAAAGGGAAGGGTAGCAGGCAGGGCTAATCTGCTGCCACACACCCAGGGCTGGCCGATGTTATGCTGAGAGGCGATTCTGGCCGCCCCTGGGAGGGGAAGGGGTAGGCATTTTAGTGGATGAAAGCCCCACACTACCGTCTGTGCGGACAGATGGCAGCTGGTAGAGCTTTTTCCTCCTCGTAAGCAGAAAAAAAAAAAAACAAAGCATACCAATACATTCTCAATTTTCCCTGTACTATCTAAAAGATTAGTACCATTCATAAACTCTTGAGTCGTAAAGAATTCATTAACATATTGAATTTTTATATCTCACATAAATCTGAGATGGGTTGATACCTTAATCTTTTTTTTTCCGATGGGGGAATACATTCACATACAACCCATAAATAGGGTAGTGTCGAACTCACACAGGCTGTGCTAGATGTTATGAATGAGCGTATGTGTGCTTGAAATTACCAACTAAACCTATCCACCTACTGATTTTACAGTACCAGGGGTGTCGGAACCGCCGTTAGTCACCCCCTAGTGCCGTGGCAGCAGATTGCCCACCCTACCTCACCACCTATGTAGAGGCCACTCTGTATCATTGGAGCATTTCTATATCTTCGTCTGGACAGCCAAAATGCTCTTCCTCAGGAGAACTGCCCTTACTCTACCTACCCTATGTGTTTCTGGACATACCTTTCACATGTCCATCACCAAACCCGTTCACCCTCTCACTCCTTGAGGGTCCCTCGTACCAGACCCCTTAATCTGTTAAAATGGCAAAAAAACTACTGCTCGCCTCCTATTCAGATATGTTATTTCAGAGAGAAAGAGAAGTCAACATTATTGATGATCAATCATGTTAGTGCTCATCCTATGAAATACATCTATTTGCACTGAAAATTTCAGTTAAATTGTTTTATAAAAAAACATAATGTTTAATCAATATTATTTTATAACATTTATAAATATTTATATTCAGTTTTTTACAAATACACTGTTAACTGAATTGCTTTTGAAAACTTTTATTATGGTTTGTGGCATTTACCATTTATACTAGCAGTTGGATCTGAATTAATTGAGAATTAGAATTCAAGGTAATCATATATATATATATATTGTAACAAGCCCAGTATAACGAACCTGAGTAATGGATTCCTGTCACTTAGGAAGAAAGAAGCAGAAAATAAAATAATGGGAGGAATCCAGAAAGGGGCTAAAAGAAACCCTTTTAATAAAGGTAACAGCTCCGTTTATCAATCATACTTTTTAATACTGCCTGCTGACATATCTAAACTGATGTTCTTTCAGAAGAGTTACCGAACCCAGTTAGGTTGACGTGAGCGAATGATTCGTATGTAACATGATATCGATTTCCCCACAAATGTTTTTTAACAATACTATCATGGTCGCCAATTGTAGTGAAAACATGATTCGTATAAATAACCAACACGATATCAAGCCTTCTCACAATAATTTATTTAACAAAACAAACAAACAACACTTAACAAAATATATATAAAACAATTTATACTTTCGCGCAATGTTACCTAAGAACTACATCACATGAATGAACCAACCCAGGTCGCTCGACCCAGCTTAATATATACTGTTAGCTGTCCGTCTGGAAATGGCTAGAAAGTTCTATTAGCTTCTATTATATATATCTTCATTATTTATAAATACAATTAATTCTAAACAATACAAATAATTACTTTAATTACAAAACTAAACTTTATCAATGCCAATTGCCAAATAAAAATTCATTCTTAAGCAAAAATAATAATTCAAACATACAGCTTTACTGTTTCTCGTAGAATCTCTTACTCTCTATGAGTTTCTAGCAAGTTCGAAATCCGACCACACATAATAAAGACTGAATTATTTAAATAATATTAACATACAAATGAAATAATATCAACAAAATATTATTATTAAATATAGAAATGAAATATTATTAATAAGATACCATTATTAACATAACAATTTAACAATTTTATTATTTTAAGTTGTTACAGGTTTATTTTGTGGACTTCAATATATTTGGGGAGTTATAATAATTTTTATTAAAACCTTGTACTACATCAAGGTATGCATAGCCTATCGAGCTGGTCTAGTGGTTAACACGACATCACGAATCAGCTGATTTCGAAATCGAGAGTTCTTCTAAGGTTCAAATCCTAGTCAAGGTCTAATCTATTACATGGATTTGAATATTAAATCGTTCTTTGGTGGTTGGGTTTCAATTAACCACACTTTTCAAGAGTAGTCGACCTGAGATTGTACAAGACTACACTTCATTCACATTCATACATATCAACCTCAAGGTAAAGAAGATA
>JAAAKQ030102231.1:0-14348 GCA_010016005.3 Zanna intricata
CCTATTTAATAATTTTGTTCATTTTTAAATTATAAAAAATATGTGAATAAGAAGAAATTAAACTTAACACAAATATACAAATTTACTGCCTATGCCATTTAATAGTTGTTTCATATCAACTACATGTTATCGAGATTAATTATGCATTATCCGAATAAATTGTAAACGTACATTATTTCCAATTGAAGGATTTATATTTCGGCAATTTATTTACGTATTTTTCAGTATTTATTTTTTAAATATTGCTATTGGCCTTGAAAATGGAAATATTCAAATTTTTTTTTTCATTACTCTAAGAAAAGTAAATGAAATTATTAAGTAAAACTTATAGAATTACATTTATTTTTTAAATTTCAAACGAATAAAATGTGGTATTATTTAATTTTGTTTAAAAAATGTAATTTTGTTAAAAAATGTAAAAAAAAAAATAGATAATTGTTAATTTTCTCAAGTAAGTAAAAATAAATAGAACAGTCTTTGCATCTTTTTAAAATAGTAAATTTATTTTACTTTAATCATTGAGTACTAAGATGCGTTGCTCGTTTCACCTGATTGAAAAAACCTCACCCTTATCCGTAATCAAACCCAAAATTAATTAATCTATTATATTGAGGATTACATCAAACGGCTAGCCAGTAATATTATATAATTATAGAAATGTTGTGTATTATTAGAAGAAATTTGAGCCGGCTATTCTCTAATAAGGATAATTTAGAAACTTTTCTGATAACTAGGATCCAATTTTTAACAGCTTTAATCTAACAATTTTTAATAGATAAATGGTCAAAAGTATAAAGTAAACTACAAAATAATATTTTTATTATATTACTTGTTTTTTTATTGGATAAAACTTTAAAATATGAACTATAAATGAGACAAATAATATAGTATACATAACAGACATATACAAAAAGAAGGTAACAAACTTTCGAAAAATCTTCTACTGGTGAAGATAAAGAAAAAATTTATAAACAAAGGTTATGCTTCTAAATTCTAAATCAAATGTCATCTGGCGAAATATTTTTCCTAGATACTTGCGCCTTCCATAAAATTAAGTCACATTGTAATCTTGGGGCCCAAATCAAATCAATAAAAGATAATCTTGGGACCTTTTAATTCAAGTATTAAAAAGGACCCAAATTATAATATACTAATATGATTAGGCCTATCAGTATATATTTTATTGATAAGCTTGGGTTCATCAGTTGCTATGGTTGGTCTTTTAAATTAAACTTTTTCCTTTGATAACGATTAATGCTGTATCGATAAATAACTAAATAAACTCTGTAACGGTAAACTAAGTTTCTAACAAATCAGCCGCAGTGTATAAAAACTTTAAATCTTGGATAAAAAGACAACGTTTTAATATTAAAAAACCAATAATTTAATTATTTTTAGGGTTTTTTTAATTAGTGGTTTTATATAAAACCACTAAATTTAGTGATTTTATATGAAATATGACCTAAAAATAAAAAAAAAAAATAGGGCCAACAATTGTACTTTTCTGGGTTAAAATCTAGGTTAAAAAGCAAACAAATATGAATCGAAAAACAGACTATTTTTATGTTTGGCATACTTTATTAAATGGATGATAAATACATAAAACTAAACAAAAAAAAATTAGAGCATTTGATTCTGCGTAAAATTATGTAAATAAACTCCATAGAGGTTAAAGACAAATATTAATTTTTCGGAGTTTATTGAAAACAATATATATTAATAGGTGGCAGATCTTAACTAGTTATTAAAAAAAACATTTCAGTATTACAAAACAAAAAAGGTAAATAATTTGGAAAAATGGGCCATAAAAATGTAAAAAAAAAAAACTGACCAATACAGCAGTGTTGTTAGTTATCTTTAAAGCTAATTCAAAGTTAATTTTATGAAATTTATTTCTTTAATAAACAGTAATAATAGCCTATTCCAACATTATTTTTTTTGTATTACAATTGAACAACAATAAAAATTTTAATAAGTAAATGGAATAGTCGTGTATGTTATAGTTTAACAATGCCTTATAAATTTTCCAATGAAAAATATACTCAGACATCATCATTTTTCGTAATAGGTTCTGCAATGAAAACGCACAACCTGAATAGCGAGAATATCATCATGGATTTCCGAAAAGAAGGATTTCCGTTCACAGAACCTTTGCTTCGATCAGTCTTTTGTTTCTTATTGCATACGAAAACTGCTTTTATCTTCATGTACTGCCAAACGGGATTATTAATAGATAACAATTGTTCGTTTGGCAACTTTTTGATGATATAATTTCCGAATTTTCACCAAATCACTTCGTATTAAATTTAACAATGAATGCATTTAAAATAGGATCAATAAATGTATTAATCATTGAATTACCAAATAAATTGAATTGCCTAATAAATATTCAATTTTATTTAAAAATATTGCAAAAGGTTTAACTTTTTTTAAATATAATTAACGCAAAAATTCTAAAATACATGATAATTTGTGTTATTCATTATATTATTTTAGAGCATAATTTTATTACCTCATATGTGCAATTTCGCTATAATGAATCAGCTGCTATTTTTTAAACATTTTTTTTTTAACCTACGGAACCACAGTTAAGTATTACATCAGAGGATGAAGATGAATGATGTGTAGTGTGTGTGAAAATACCATGCCTGACCGGGATTCGAACCCGGGACCTCCGGGATGAAACATTTCTCCGGGACGTTTTTAAACATTTTAAAGTACTTCTGTTAAACTCAATTAGAAAGATACATTAAAATTAAAACATGCACACACATACATAAAATGAAAGCATTAATTATTTAAAATAATACATATTTTAAATGAAAACGAAACCAGAAGAATATATTCGGTTAGACTAGATAAAAGAGATGAGAAAATTTGTTACTATAGTCTATACTTTTTGGGAATGCTTCTTGTTATTATTCTGTAGAGACCCTTTCCATGGACCAAACAGCAGGCAGATCTTGAACGTGGAATGATTTTCAACCTAGCCCCATTATCGCAACCTATCTAACAGAGAAAAAGAATAGGAGACGCTTACTTGCAAACGCTGCTCATTGGTAACTGTCATAGAATAGATACTTGTAAGTAAAAACGACCTGTACCAGTAAGCCACTAATATTTATGCGGTGCACCTTTACTTTCAATATTCCAGTTTTTTTCATACAGATTAAATAAACTGAGAATACTTCTTATGAATTAATCAACTGTTTAGGTAGTTTTTTTTTTTTTTTAGTAAATAAGTTACTAAAATTAATTTGTTTAGAAAAAAAGACAACAAAAAAAGTCATCTAAATATAAAAAATTATTGTTTTATGATAAGTTTAAGTTTATTTTCAAACGTGCAAAAATTGATTTAAAAAATTTTTTAAAGATTTTACTTAAATTTAATTACATCGTCATTGAATTTAATGAGTCATAATTTTATTTATGATATTAACTTTCTTTTGTTTTTTTACATTTATTTATAAACAGTTTCTCTTTCTTCTGTTCATGTTCTCTACGTTTTTCGTCACTTTTAAATTTTGTTTTGTTGAGGTAATTGTTTAATTTAGGTTTGATTCGTTTATATCATTATTGTACGTATGAGAGTTCTTTTCAGATAAAATTATGGAACTCTAAAATTTGGAAAAAAAAAACAATAAAAGTGTGAAAAACACTTAAATAAATTCAAATATTCCTAAAAAAAAAAAATGAAAATCTTCTGTATTCTTAATAGAGTTTATACAGGTATATGCAAAAAATTTAATCAAATCAAAAAATAAGAGGATTTAAAAAAAAAATTAATGTTATAAAGATTTTTTAAAAAGAGAGTGAAGAAAACCATTATGAATATCATTGATTTTTCTATGGTTACAGATTAATACTTAATAAAGTAAAAAAAAAAAAATAATAATAATAATAATTGATTTTTAAATGTTTTTATTCTACAATTAAGAATTGCTAATAGCATAAACATTTCTTTTACACTGATTTAAATAGAACTCAAATTAGTTGATGTAAATTTGAGTTCTGAAGATATTAAAAACAAATGTGATAAATGAGAAAAAATAATTCAACTTTCCAATAATAAAATCACTAAATAATTTTGCTATCATAATAGCCTATTTGAAGAGTAATCGCTTAGAAAATTCCAGTGCTTTATTTTTAAAATGTTTCCACACTTAGATAATATTAATGAAGACTTGAAATATAAAATAAGTGTTATTCATTTTAAACCAAAAATAAATTACGGTTGGTATAACTGCAGATTGAAGTATTTTGTCATCTATACTTTATATTTGTACAAAATTATATATTCAAGCAAAAAAGATAAAGCTTATAGACAAATAAATAAGAAAAAGAATTGTATAAAAAGAGATAAATAAATAAAATGAATAAATTTATGTTAAAAAAATACGACCGTTTTTGCAATTAACCTTTAAGGCAATTAATACTAATGAAAAGTGAAGGGAAGAAAACTATCAACAATTATGAAGATCGAGAAACCTTATCGTTAGTAATTAAAACAAAAAACTGTACTGTAAAATTACCAATAAGATTCCTGCATTATATAATTACCAAACCTCTTTCGCTATAAAAAAATTTAAATTTTGTAGATGTTTCTACTTGAACCCAAGGCATCCGCTATTATATATTTTAAATTTAATTTAAATATACAAAATATTCAAATATATAATTTATTTGAATTATTATTCTGCTTTTAGTCATTTTTCCCCCCATCTGCTTGGGCCGGATCGACAGTTAAGCATTGCTCAGCCGTGGGGAGTGTCCAAATACTCAAACAGGCCCCCCGGTCTACCAGCAGTATGCCTTCCTCTAATCTCTTGAATAGGGTGACCAGGTCAGACTACGTCGTTCCTGGGCCTCTCCCAGTAAATCGGGATTCGGTCTATATTTCCTGCCTCAAACAAGAACTCCCCGAAGGGCATCCTTGCCGGATGGTCTTAACAGCTTTTAGTAATTAATTCAAAACTAAACGGAGTTTCAATTTCTTATAATAAAATCTAAGTATTTCTTTCTTAGAGGATTTAACGGTATATGTTTTAGATAAGCTTCCTCGCAGTTAAGCATTTAAAAATGGATACAAAAACTAATAAGTATATACATATCATTCATCACAGAAATTTCAAAACTCATGATTTCAATGAATTTATTATTCATTAATGAATTCAATAAATCTTAATTACTGGTATTTAAAATGTTCGCAATAATAAATATTTAAAATTTTAATCTGTAATCGTCCTTATTATGCATACGAAAAAGTTTTGTGAATTATCCTTTCACTTTTCACTTCCTAATTGAAATATTTGGATGAGATACAACGATTCGGGGAACTTGTGCAAAGTTTAATTAATTCTCCTACACCCAGTGTTTCAAAAAGGATGTAACCCTATGATTAAGACGGTAGAAGTCACGCATAGGTAAATTTTATTTCTCCCTACATGTTAATTAGCAACATTATACTGAAAGTTAGCAGCTAACAGTTGAAATATCCTTCTTATGCACTAGTGCTATAAGAGTATAAATTCGTCTCTGTTTTGTTAACTATGTCGTTTTCTGTAAAAATGCGCGTAAAAATTACGAGTGAAAGACGAGTTTCTATACGTCGACAAAATCGCATTTGATTAATAAATTTTGTGAGACGTGGAGGTTACATAATCGGAAAAGCACACGTCGATCATCTCTGTTAACAGTACAAATTCTGAAGCATGTTAAGGAACATCTGACTCGTTCACCCAGAAAATCGCACCGAAAGTTATCTTCTCAGGCTGGACTTTCGCATTTGATTAATAAATTTTGTGAGACGTGGAGGTTACATAATCGGAAAAGCACACGTCGATCATCTCTGTTAACAGTACAAATTCTGAAGCATGTTAAGGAACATCTGACTCGTTCACCCAGAAAATCGCACCGAAAGTTATCTTCTCAGGCTGGACTTTCACATTCTACAGCTTTCAGGACTATTAAAAATTACAATCGCATCAGTCTTATTCAAGAACTAAACTGAAGAAGTAGACTGTACAAAACGTTTCAGTAAGGTCGTCGGTTTCGTTCACTTTTTGATGACAACAGTATTGAAATTTTGAATCGTGTTTATTTCAGCGACGAAGCATGGTTTTTCTCAGATGGCTACAATAACGGCCAAAACTTCCAAATATGAAGCGATAAAAATCCTCATGCGTTTAATCAACGACCAGTTCACGCACGTAAAATTGGTGTTTGGTGTTCGATCTCCAGGCTTCGCCTAATAGGGCCTTTATTTTTTGATAAATCATTAGACGGTCTGATTGATCGTAACTTAATCGAACGCCAGCCTCCGTGGCGCGAGTGGTAGCGTCTCGGCCTTTCATCCTGAGGTCCCGGGTTCGAATCCCGGTCAGGCATGGCATTTTTCACACATGCTACAATTCATTAATCTCATCCTCTGAAGATATACCTTATGATGATTTCGGAGGTTAAACAGAAAATAAAAAAAACTTAATCGAACAGTTTATTATCATGTTAGATACACACGTACGATAATGTTGGTTCCAACAGGATAAAGCTAAATTTAAAATAGTCTCAAATATATTTAGATTTATATTTGTATTTCCGAGAAAATTACCTCTTCTTAATTGGGACTTATTTAGTAAACAATAAATTTAAATTTCAAATTAAGAAATAAGGTTAATAACCAAGAGAAGAATAAAAGGGTGAAGATCACTCTGTAGTACAATATCAATATACGGTACATTTTTTTTTTTTTTTTGTTTTTCTTGCCTAGCTAGAGAAAGTACAGGCTATCATTAGAGCTCATCTATAAACAGTATAGTCAATCTTAACTAACGGGTGTTTAAAAAATGAATCGCAATCCCTTTGTTTGACGACGTGAATTTATTACATCGTACTGCTAATGAAACACTGGATATGTTAGGGAATTTTTTGGCCATCATTTATCAAAAGTTTTATGGCTTTCAAGATCTCCAGATCTTACACCAGCAGATGTTTTCTTTGAAGGTATTTGAAAAGTGTAGTTTTTAAAAAATAATCCTCGTATACTTGACGAATTGAAGGCTAAAATTGAAAGTGACATTCAAACATTACGAAAAGTGGCTGCAAATTTTATGAAACGTGTACGAACCTGCATCGAAATCAGAGTGAATCAATTTAAACATCTATTGTAACGTTATTATTGAATATTTATTGTTTAAGTATTTTATTGTTTAAGTATTGTATTAACATTAATATTTTTATTTTAAATAAATTTATAAAAAGTTTTTTAATTAATTGGTCAATAATAATAAATTATTGACTAATTTGTCATTAAATGATAAAAAATAATCTTTTTCCTTTTTAATCTTTTCTATATACTTAATAATGAAATATTTTTTATACCAATATCTCCATACTAATAATTTATTTCATCTTAAATATAATGCATAATTAATTTACTTAGCCTGAATAGTTTTTCTTATAAACAATCTCATTAATTATAATCATTTTCAAGTTATTTCACGTAAGATAATGCATTTAACTACAAAAGAATGAAAATGCACGCCAAAACGGACACTAGAATTAAATTTATCACAACAAAGTAACTCGTAAACACAGGTTTATTTTTCCCTGTTATGCAAAATGAAAGAATCTTAAAAAATAATTCTGTCACACGAATGATAAACGCAAAGGGCGAAACTACGTATAGATAATAATCAGACACCCGGATAAAATAGGGGATGAGAAAAGGAAAAGAGGGAAGAAGCCTGGACAACGGCCATGTTGCTGTGAACAAAGTCAACTTTGCTTTATTGGATTATCACCCTCCGATCTAAACCGACACCCTTAGCGTGATCCGTTTTTTACCCTCTAAAAAAATGTCACTTTTTGCTAAAGTAAAGGATGGGAAATAAAAGTCTAGTAATCAAAACTGATGTATAAGTTTTCCTGTTACAGTTAAAATAGTTTCATAGAAAAAAAGTTTTAGAAAATGTTTAAGTACTTTTTATAATTTTTTTTTTATTAAACATGTAAAAAAACAAATTAATAGGATTTGTAACTTTTACTTTAAAGAAATTAAAGTCTCCAGTGTAGAATTCATCGTTACAAAAGTTTTGAATTATTTTTTACTTGTTAAGCATTCTTGTGAAATAATATATATTCTTGATTAATATGATTATAATAAGTATTTATTCATTAAAACATAAATATTTATACACTCGCTCATAAATTAATGTGTATTTCATTTATTTATATTGGGTTTAAAAAATTTCTAAAACAATAAATATTATTTCGTATTTTAATTTTTTGTTTTTTTTTTTTTTGCAATCTGACTTGAGACAGAAGTTATTAAAAATTGCGAAGTTATAGAATTGACAAGAGTTTGAATTGATAATTGAATATATATTTAGTCTGGAATATCACAGCAGACTAACTAAAGAAAGTAAATTCCTATTGTGTTCGTAAAAAAAAAATCAATTATACTATTGCATATAGTAGGAATATAATGAAGGTACTGGAACTAAATGCATCATTCCCTCAAAAAATGATATTTTAATTTTGTAAAATATTTCTTGAAACTAATGATCATCATCATAACTCCGAAATAGGTAACATTGACTGGTGCTGTTTATACTTTAAGACTCTTAAATACGTTCCAGTAATAATAAATAATCTAATATAAATAATAGTAAAAAAAAAAAATTAATTAAAATTTTCACTTTCTTTAAAGAAATAATGCATTTATATCATTTGTATGTAGGAGTAGATTCTACGCCTACACTTCGCAACGAAACAAATAAGACTATATACTGTTAAAAGACAAAAAAGAAATGAATAACTGAGTAATAATATTAAGCAAAAAAATTATTTAAAAGTATAAATAAACAAAAAATATTAACAATTAATTAAAATAGATTTGAAGATCATTTGATGAAAATTAATATAAACAAATAATTAAAAATAAAATTATTTAGAATTACGGATAAATTTAAATAAAATTTTTAATTAATATATTTTTATTAATAAAAAGATTACTAAAGATTGTTTTTATATCATTAATGTCAAATCATTTAATTAAAATGATTTATCGGTAAAATTAGTAATACTATTGTTGGTTATTTCGAACAGGAACATCAATGATAATTTTACATGAACGAAAAGTTTTACATCGGATAGCAGATATACTGTTATGTCGCCTAAATGCATCATACGCCTAAATACGGATGATATTTATGCATACGCCCATGTACGTATGCATATGTCGCCTAAATAAATGGCTGGATTGCAAGCATGGGGACACCGGTTACTACATATCACAGATACTCACAGGTCACGGCTGGTTTAATTCTCATCTACATAGATTCCGACTCAGGGAGTCATCCATCTGCTTCTTCTGTGAGGATGAGGATTCTTCAGAACACATGTTGTTCCACTGCCCAAGATTGAAGGCACAACGGAGAACTTCAGAGGTACGGCATCTGAATCCTAACAATCTAGATGGCTATATTTTGTCCTCGGCAGAGGCCTGAGGGATGTTGAAAAGTTAGTTGGGAGAATGTTAATAGAAAAGAAGAAGATGGGCAGGCGGCAGGGTTATTGATGCGGTCCTTGGGGAAGGGGTGGACAGCCCCACTCGGAAGGTGCGGCATGCCGAGGTATGCAATATCGATGATCGACTCACATGCCACATAGGCCCGTCTCTGGGGACAACAAGATCACAAGACAAGAAGGGAAAAAAGAAAAAAAGGAGAAGGTACCTAGGTACCCAGTACCTGAACTACACAAAGAGTCCAAATTAACATAACTGAATTATTCCTAAAGCTGATTTTAATAAAGAATTGAGAACCTTGTTCCATATCCTGAGTTCCGCTGTAGACACCCTCTACAGCAAGCTGTTCCTCTTCGGGTTGTGCCATACTTAATTGGAGGTCCGACCCAAAGAGAGAGAAAAAATCATACTATCATCATACTAAGGAAATACAGTTGAAAACAGAAAAATCAGTTTTGTAAAAAATACACTAAGTAAAACTCATCTTTCAAATATTGCTGGTTAGTAATTTTATAAAATTGAAACTTTACAGATGGAGATATTTTCTCAGTGGGTGGATAGGTAATTTTTTTTAATCCAGATAATTATTTTAGATTAGCTTCTACGTATTTTATTTCAAAAATTTTATTTAAATAAATTTTTGTTTTCTGATATAATGTTCGAGACTAATATATAATATGTTCTCACTGGACTATATTCTGTAACACAGAACGCTAAGTTTATTTTTAATTTTATTTTTGAAACAACTAACATCTAAGCAGTCAGAGTGCTTCGTTAATGACTCCTTTAAATGAATTTGTAACAAAAAATAAGAAATTTTATATAAATTAATCTAAAAATGAATATTTTTAATTATAATGTTTAGGTTAATGTTAACCTCAACATTAAGTGAACTTTAATGTTAAAGTAAACATTAATAAATGTTCATTTATCGTTTAGTGAACATTTCTATAATATAAAAATGTTCACTAAATCATAAGAAAAGGTATGAATAAATTTTGGGTCTGTAAATCTTGCATTTAACTCAGCCTTGTGTTTTTTTTTTTTGAACCACCAGAAGTTAAATTATGGTGTTACGCACCCCTTATCTTTATAAAATATACATCTAAAGAAACTTAGTTTAAGTACGAAAAAAATATTTATCCTTTTTTATAAATCTCAGAATTTAATAACTATAATTAAAAACATTAGAGTACTTCATGAATTGAAAATTGAGAATGGAGATGTCGTGAGTTGTCACAACGATGAAATACCTTTATCTGGAAGAAAAATCTAGTGCAATAGAGTGTTTTTATTCAACTTCTTTTTAAGTACATGAGAAAATGTTTGACTTAACAGTAATAATCTTTTTTTCTTTGCATAATTCAGCATTAGATGAGCTACTAGATTTGTTCCCTGTTTCTGACTTGTTTAACCTTAATCAATTTTGAAGCAGTACAAAATGACGGTTTTTTTTTCTGTTATGTATTAATGTCCATTTTTTTTGTTTATTCTACTTCTATTATATGCCTGATGAAACATTCAATGAAAGAGTTCATGAAACATGTGCTTTCGTTTTACTTTTTAAAATTCCTATTTGTTAAAAGTTTTTTTTTTTTAACTGATATTATTTTAAGTTAATCTTAGTCTAAGTTAAATTCAAAGTTTAAGTTAACTTTACCTTAATAAAAATTATTTAATTAATAAAAATGTCTTACCGTAAAACATCAATAAATCTTTCATAATTAAATTAGACAAAATTATTATATTTATAATATTCCGATTTCTTAATTGTAATTTTCATTATTGTGTTCTCTATCAATGAAAACATATGGATCTGACTTAATTTAAGGATATTTTAGCGTAAAATTTTAGCATTAGGATCGTTTTTTTTTTTAGCTTTAGGATTTCAGCTTAAAGATTCAGGAAGGATGGCTATTCTTTCCAAAAACGTATCAACCTTTTGAAATCAGTAAATTATTGTTAATAAACATGATTTGAGAAAGAAAAAAGGTTTATTAAAAAGGTTTCTGAAAATTCAACCGAAATTCTGGTGAATCCATAGAGTGGAATTATCTGTATAAACTTCTTGTGTAACATTGACTATATAAATAAATAATATGATGAAACTTATTTAAATAATTTAATTAAAATCACATTTAAACTATCGAAGATAATAAGATAAGAAGATTATTATCTGATTATCTTCCATAAGAAGATTATTTAATTTTATTTTTACATACGATTTTAACCAGAATTACTTTTGCTATAAGATGAATTACACATTATTAATAATGTATATAAACTCCTCAAATAGGCCTCCATTTAAATTATTAACAGTGGGTGATTTATTAATCTATCCAGAAACCACTCTAATAAGATTTATAACTTTGTTTAAGTATCGTTTTTAATTTTAATAAAATTAATTACAGCGATCATTACAGTAATTAATATTTTAATGAAGCTACTTTTAAATATTAACGCAATAAAGATTGATTTTAATTACTGATAGTATTAATTAAAGGTAATGAAATACGTTAGAAAATTAATCGCTTATAAATTAGAGGAAAAATGAAAATGTTCCTGTCAGTATAATAAATAAGGAATCCGTTTGTGCTTGTAATGGTAAAAAAAAAGTAACATATTTTCTATGGGTATTAGGGAACCATTGACTGAACACTTATCGAAACTATATTTCAGCGATGTAATTAGCTTCATATGCAAGCAGTAGAGAAAAGCGTAAATCATTTCAGCGCTTCTGTTTTGCCGGAAAAACACAATACCTCCCTGTAGAAAGGAGAGAACAGAGACCATTTCATAAAACAAAACACACATAGACGTTCATATAGGTTTGCGCATACACTATACAAACACTCTCGTAGAAATACTCACATTCTGATTCTCACAGAGACCTACGTGTATAATTTAGCCACAGGTGTTAGAGAAAACAAATAAAACAGCTACGCCTACATACGTACCTTCCCTGGAAGTAAAGAGAGTAAATTTTCTACGTTCCATTACTTTCTGCTACCGATGAAAAAGCTTATTATTATAACAGTAAATATTTCCTGGTTAAGTTTTATAAGTTTCTTCTTCCAAATAAAACAGGCATATTTATGTATTTCATAACACACATACGATAGAAAGAAGAAAATATAGGTATATGGCTCAATATTAAATTTCTTCATTTTTTTATTACATATATTAATATATAGCCAATTTATAAATTTTTATTTATTTATTTGTTATTACTACCTCCAACATACTTTTGAATTTAATTTTTAACACGGATAAATGAGAGATAAGACAAGATAAAACAGGATAAGATTTAGACAAGATTATTAGATAAAATTAAACAATAAAAAGACGAAGAACATTTTCACCACAACGAAACTCTATGTATGGAGCCTACAAATTTATGATGATATCCTTTTAAGGCATAATGGAAAGATAAATATTTGGAACAGCATATCTCATTTATAAACCAATTATTGAAAAAGGTAAAGAAAATGGGTGATGGTAATAAAAAATTATATTTTACAAATTGAGTCTCAAAACGAACAAACCCCCCCCCCCCCGAAAAACCAGACAATCATTTCTCCTAAAATTTCTTGGAGGAAGAGTTTTTACGCCGGAGGTTTATTAACACAATATTCATTTTATTAATAAACGATTTTGTGAAGATAAGTTTCAATATAAGAAACAGAAAGTTATTATTATTAAATTATTATTTTTATTTCAGGTATTAAAGTATTTTTTGAGCTTCTTTAAGAAGCTCAATCATCCTCTGAAGTAATACCTTACGGCAGTTCCGGAGGCTAAACCGAAAAAGAGAAGAGAAAGAGAAGAAGACCTTCTTTAAGAAGAATCCTTGATCGTCAACAGAATTAGGTGCCATGGCAGACGCCAAATATACTTTTTCTTCTTTTTTTTCACCGCTCTCCGCCACCCCGATACCGGACCTGCAATTAAACATTACTCAGCCTCAGGGAGGCGCCTTTCGATCAGGAGTCCTCGTATATCATCATTGCCACTCATCCGAGCAAGCTCGGACAAATGACGACTCAGCAGAAGGCTATCCGTCACCCATTCCCCCTCCAGTCTGTTTCTTCACCACACTTTTGTGGACTTTTTCTGTGATCCATATTCTTGGTTCTTCAATTCTACAACAATCATTCACTCATTCATACTTCTTCATCAACACCACACTGGTTTTTTGTTTTTTTTTTTCATGTGTGTGTGGGTGTTTGTGTATGCGTGTATTCACGTTAAGGGTTCAGACATGCGTCCTCATCGCAGCCCATCCCCGCAAGCAGGAACGCGCGGCGACTCAGCAGGAGGCTGTCCTTCCCCCTCCCCCGACTCAGCCATCCGATCCGTGAACTCCAATATCGCAATCCTCCTACAACTCAGCAGCCAGTCACAGCCCCCTCTTCTGGCTTCTCCTGGCCTCAGTAGCCTTCCCGCTCATGACCTGCGTCTTAAATCTGTCCACACGCCAAATATACAAGGAAGAGTGACGCTAACGCATTTGCCGTGTGTTTTTTTTCCAGCCTATATATTGTTTCAGATCAGTATGCTAGACTAACAATAATCTATAAAATAATATTATAATAATAGTACAATAATAATAGTATGACAATAATCTATAAAATAAACTTCTCTTCAATTCATTTTTCACATAAAATATCAGTATAGAAAACTTGATTACGGTCGGAGAAATCAGCTTTCTCGTACCCCATTTATTTAAATCAATCAGGGCTAAGAATGACTAGGATAGTAAGAATTTCTCACTTCTCAGGAGTGGTCGACCTGAGATTGTACAAGACTACACTTCATTCAC
>JAAAKQ030102253.1:0-12932 GCA_010016005.3 Zanna intricata
AGGATGAATGAGGATGATGTGTATGAATGTGAATGAAGTATAGTCTTGTACAATCTCAGGTTGACCACTCCTGAGAAGAAACACAATTACCTGCAAACCCCCCCCCCTCCACAGGGCCTCTCAATACCTGTGTGTAGGGTATCATACAACTTGGGGCGAGGAGCCCCAAGGAAGAAGAATCTTAAATCGAGAAGAATTTTACTTAGCCGCCTAACTGGTATGAAAGGAAACCCAGGAAAAGAGATGGAAGCATCATCGGAGCAGAGAGCTGGAAAGCAAGAGATCATGTAGACTGCTGTGATATAGAATGTGGTGGGGACATTCAGCTCAGTAGCTGAGGGATTGCTTCCAAGAGCTACCTTGACTCTAGGACAAGAGCCAAGAGGCAGCAACTGAAACAATCCTCAACAGAGAAAGAAGATAGCCCCCCCCCCTGAAGCTTGAGAGCTGTTAGCAGGCTTGAATGCCTTGTGTTTGATTAAAGGAACCGTTTCAATAAGAATGTTAAAAGTGGCATAAAAGAGGTCAAAACTGATTTAAGTATTGTGCAGCACAGGAAAACAGACCGCAGAGGTGGCTGTACAAACGGTTATATCTACAAGGTGTCCTATTGTTGATGGAGTATCGTACATGCAGATAACAGATAGCAGACTTCATTAAGAAGGATTACCTCAAAAAAGTATACAGGAACACTAAAGTTGGTATCCTGACAGGGCAGATGGGTCAATTAACACAGTGGTGATATTAGATACCCATGGATTAACTGAAGACAGGGAAATGGACAATTTTGTGGCCTGCCACCTGCAGGTGGCCTGGTTATTGGGCAGGTTCAGTTTTAAAGCAGCATCCTATCAGCCATGCTGGAGGCGAGGTTGGTAGGAAAAGTGGTGAGCAAAATGACATCGGTCATATTGGGTATGTTGACTTGTGCGATGGTGATTTAGTATTGGCTCTTGTGGATGTTTTTGCAAGGATCAGAGAAAACAGTAGAGAGTCACTGGGACCAATACAAGTTGAAACATATGGCAAAGGCACAGTGATTTTCGTTAGCAAAATCCTTGAATGAGAAAGAATGAATGGGAGACAATATCACGTCAGAGTGCCCCTGGAAAAGCTTCATTCTTCTTGGAGTTATAAATCGCCTGAAGAGGTCATACACAGGATGCAGATGTTAATTGTTAAGCTCTCTTTGTACATGGAACTGCTTAAGCCTGTTAAGACAGAGATTGCCGAACCTCCCACCACTGAGATAGTATTAATAAATTAGACAAGAGGATAGAAATTAAAATTAAAGAAGAAAAGGACACAACAGGAGCCTTTCAACAGGTAACAGCAACTGCTCTTAAGGATGGGAGTGTAGTAGTCTACACAAAGTTGGTTTCTTTAAGTATTCAAGACTTGCAGAGCGATATTAAGAAGGAAGAGATACACAAGGGACTTCACAGAGGTTGTACCATTTGTGTTGGGCCAGGCCAGGCCATTCCGGAAGATCTGAGGCTATTATCAGGCAAGGATAACAGGCAATTTTCCAGCTGCCCATGGCTATAGCTACTCAGATGGTGCAGAAGAACAAAATTTGGATAGGTCTGGTCAAGCTAGAGCAGATGTGGTTGATCTCCCCCAGAAATGCTTCAAGTGTTTTGAGACCAGGCATGAGGCTAGGAACAGCCGAGGGGTAGATTGAAAGAGTGCCTGTTTTAACTGTGGCAGTAACAGCCATCAGGGGGCAGACTGCAGGAACCCACCCAAGTGTCTCACCTACAATGAGGAAGGGAACCGCATTGGTGGTGCCACATGCCCAAAAGGAGAAAATAAAAATAGTAACAGAGTAACCTGGTGGAGAACCAGATGGACAGAGGCATGTTAATGTGAAATACAAATAAACACAAATCATTCATCATTGGCTCAGGACAAGTTGGTCTGCAACATCTTGGAGATGGGTGATGAAGATGTTGTACTTATCTCTGAACCACACACTCTATGACCCTGTCTTTTTCTGTTTAGCCTCCAGAACTACAGTAAGGTATTACTTCAGAGGATGATATATATGAATATGAATGAAATGTAGTCTTGTATAATTCTCAGGTCAACCACTCCTGAGAAGTGTGGTTAATTGAAACCCAACCACCAAAGAACACCGATATCCATGATCTAGTATTCAAATCTGTAAAAAAATTTTTTATCTTTACTAAGATTTGAATACACACTCTATGACCCAGACAGAAAGGATCATGTCGGTGGATGGGAGGTCGGTGATATGGCCTTGTGCAACACTGTCGGTGAGGTAAGGTGGAGTTTATCTTTACTCTTGCTAAGTTTATATCTTGCCCAATGCAAGTATTGAACAGTATGAGGAGAGTCTGATGACAGTCACCAGAGATCTTGAAGGCAGGCACCGGGCACTTATGGCAAGCAATTTCAATGCCTGGACGACTATTTGAGGTTTGGCCAAGACAGATGCCAGGGGAAGGATATTGTGTGAGAATGTTAACATGTTGGATTTTGAATGTGTCTACTCTGGTGATGCGTAAACATTTAGAAGAGGGACCACTGGCTCAATTGTTGATTTAATCTGTTACCCTGGATCTGGTGCCAGAGATTCAGGAATGGAGAGTGTTAGAGGAGTACTCAGCTAGTGATCACAAAGCCATTGTATTGACAATCGCTGACATGAGGGCTAGGAGATGGCCCTCTTCTGGGAATTGCTTTCAAAATAATTTCTCACATCACCATTAAAAAAGCACTGATGAATCTAGGCATGCTGACATATCTGGGTAAGATCATACAATCCTACCAGACTGGTTGAATACTTCGTGCAAAATCGAGGATGGTGTAGAAGAACAGTTAACAATAGGTGTGCCACAGGGATTGGTACAAGGACCAATCCTTTGGAACATAGTCTATGACACTGTTTTTTGACTATTACTATTGATTAATATTACTATGACTGGGTATGCATATGATTTGGTCCTAGTGGTTGTTGCAGACAGTAAGAAGGCTCAAGATGGCCTCTGAAAAAACAGAGATACTGGTGATTCCCATAGGAAAGAAAAGGCAATCATACTGGAGGGGAAGTGAATCTTGTCAAAGCCTGCTGTAAAATAATTGGGCTCAATTAATGCCCGGCTCCGATTCAGAAAAGATGTACGAGAGAGAGGGCACAAAAACCACATGAGCAATTTTCTGCCTCTTGCCCAACTGCAATGGTCCACGGCAACAAAGGAGAAGGCTTCTAGCGAGTGTTGTTCATTCCATCATACTTTATGGATCACAGATCTGGTCGGGAGTGATAAAGTACACCAAGTACATGAAGTATTGGAGGCATTCCACAGATGGTGTTGCCTCCGTATTGTAGCAACGGAGGTCTTGACATGGCTGTTGAACAACGTAGAAGGATATGGGGGCTTGGTGCAATGCCTGCAGAGGAGAAGAGGTAAATCAGGTTAATGTCTGGCGGATCACGGCGGCTTCAGGACATACCTCCACAGGTTTGGCATTGAGAGCAAGGATTCCTGCCCTGTGTGTGGGGATAAAGAAACCATGCACCACGTATTCTTCTAGTGGCCTTAATATGCGGACGCTCGAGCTGAGTTATTATGTAATCTCAACTGAGTAAACAAATTTCAACCAAAGGAGTGCAAGAAATCTTGTTGAGCCCAGAAGACTCTTGGAGAACGGTGGAAAGATTCTACCGCTCTCCATCTCAGGACATGGGAAGAGACTTCTGCAAGAGAGGAATGCTGGAGGGTGTGGGGTGGACAGGTCAGTGGCTGAGTGCCTTGGGGGGTCCTCATGAGTGTGCGGGGGTCTCCTTGATGCACTGAGGCCACAGACACTCTGCTCACCCCTGGCACTGCCACCATCACAGCATACCTGATGACTGTTTTGTGTGCAAGTGTATAAGGGTGGGTGCTCTGTGATACATGTATGTTCAGGGAGTGCATGTGTTTGGTAGTAAGTGTAAATCTTGTGCCTCAGAGGGGCCTTTGTATTTTGAGGTTGCGTGCATGTGTGTATGGATGGGTACTGTGTTATGGTGCACGTATGCACAGTGAGTGGATGTGTGTAGTAGTAGTAAGTGTGCCTGTTGTATGTTTTAGTTTGCTGTAAGTGCATTTTGAATTCATTGTTGATATTGTTCTATTATGATGTGTGTGTGTGTGTGTGTGTGTCAGATGGTACAGTGACTGTTTAGAGACAGTGTAGTCAGTTGGTACAGTGACTGTGTTCTTGACTTAATGTTTGGAGGCGATGGTGATGCTAGTGGGTTTGCGTTGCTTGTGCGACTGTTGGATTGTCCTTGTATATGATTGTAATGACTGAATGAGTGTGTATGGGGGGGGGTGTTATACCCTTTCCTGAAGAAATACTCTTTAGCAATTCCAGGAGGGGAGTTTTTTTTTTTACGACTTTAGTTCTAAAAAGCCTAAAAATCTTGAGACTATATCTTTTAAGAAGCTCTTATAAAAAAAGAAGACACCACTGAATAATTAAGCGCTAACAATTAACCATTTTTGGTACCATAACTACGAGATGAATAAAGGATACAATAAAGTAGAATTTCATAATAGCAGAGGTATAACATCAATGCAAACTTAATGTAATGAATAGATACAATTATTTTATTCTGAATATCCTGATCAGAACTAATAAACCTTACTATCTAACAGACATCAAGGAATTTAACAATGCATGTTTGCTTTCATATGATTAGGGGTATTTGTAATGTTATGGGAAAAGCTTCTAAGTAAATAATTACAAAAGAATGTTTCCCAATTTAGGGAATGAAAATATGAATTCCTTTTTATTAATTAATCTGAAATCATTTTGTTCCCAAATGAATTTATGACACCCAAGCAGTATATCATAACATTTATGATTTTAAGTTCTTGTAAAATAGTATTTTCTTTTACGACTACCGTTTGTTTTATTTTTAATAAAATGAAATGAATACTGTTAGCAAAAAATATTTACAACTTCAATAAAACTATATATTGATAAATATCAAGTAAAAATGCAATATTTTTAACTGACTCTTAATATATAAGTAAATAATAAACATGATCGATGTGGGTTATATTTACACATTGAGTGATGTTTTATTATAAAATTAGTATTTTATATTTTTTGATTTATTGAAATTTCAAAGGCAGGCTGAATGAATGGAAGATAGGAAATTAATTATTCTAATATTAGTAGTAAAAGTTTTAAAAAATGTACATTTTTCAAAATATTTAAGTCACTGAAATACTAAGTAAATAATGCATTCAAAAAACGATCAGTTAGCAAAAACAACTTATTATTTCTACATTCAGTAATCAATGGGCAAATCACAATTATTCTAAATGTAAATATATTTATCTGCTACATTATAACAAATACAAAATAAAATGTTATAATCATTACTTGTTGACAAATTATAGAGCACAAAAATGAATAAAATAAGAAATGCGACAATATACTGTTAAAGAATACTTAGTGAATTGTTACATAATATTAAGGAGATATTAAAAAATGAAGAGAGTAAATATTAATGAGAAGTTATATTTTAGAATATAATGACATCAAAATCTGATTACTAAAAAGATCAAATATTAAAAAATATCAGAAAAAAAGAAAAGTAATTTGGTATGAATGATCTAAAACTATCATAAAAGAAATTTGATGTAACTTTTTTTATGATACTTATTTAGCATTACAATACAATTCAAATTGTATTGTCTACTAGTACTGTACTTTGCAGTTAGCGGAAATCATACTTTTACCACTTATTATCAAAATACATAAAGATTAAAATATGAGTAAAACTGTTAAAAGCATTATGTAAGAATGCTGCTATGATAAATGTACATATACTACATGAAATAAGCTACTACATTACTAATATTTTTCAACAATTACTAAAAATCAAAATAAACCAGAGCTTCTGTATATAACTTCATTTTTTAACACACCTATAACGTGATAATACTAGATTCACTTGAAGAAAAAAAAATTTTTACAGTCAGGCTGACTAGACCTGATATCAGTGATTTTCATAATACTAAAAGTAAAAAAAAAAATTAATGTAGATGTTCAAATCTAATTCAAAGAAACAAAATATTTATCTGGTTAAAATTCTAATTTTATTGACTACTATTAATAAGTTGTAACATCTGCAACAATCTTCCTACAGGCCATCTCATCTCAAGCTGAGGCAGCCTACTTACCTATCAATCTAAATGAGTTACAAATATTGCTTCCTCCAGTTAAAATAAGAAAACTATTTAGGTTAAAAAAAAAAACGACAATCATAAATTAGACAAATGTAACAGAATTTGTTCTATGTCAATCAGTCATTTTTTATTCATTAACAATTAATTAATTTTATAATAAAGTTTACAATTTGATCATACATCATTCAATACTTTCTCTGCACATTATTATAATTAATAATTAAAAGTTTGCAGATCGAGATGGGACAAACACAATATTGTTAAGTAAAATGGAATGCGGGGCTCTGCTGCAGGAGCCCACAACATGTAAGGTAATCTGCTGCCACGACCCCTAGGGCTGGCTGATGTTATGCCGAGAGGCAATTCTAGCCGCCCCTGGGAAGAAAAGGGGGAGATGTTTTAGTCGGTGAGAGCCCGATACTACCATCTGTGCGAGCAGATGGTGGCTGGTAAGCTTTTTCCTCCTATATAAAAAAAAAAAAAATATTGGAACGTATATTTTTACTACAGCAACCAGAAACCATACTTTGTGGATTGCCTCAATTCTCAAATCAAAACCATCTAAACTTAGATGGTTTTGTAAAAATTCTGCTTTTTAAAAATTATTTGGAAGCTACAGTTTCCATGATCCATGTTAACTGACTAAACTACTCATTTAACAGTTAGCTATGACAGAAGCAAGTTTCAAATTTCAATGTCAAAATCTCCTTTTTTCTTTTCCTGAATCTGAGGAAATTCATTCCAGTAATGAAATTCAATTTTATGATAAGTTACAGAATTACTAATATAAATATTATATTTTGAAGTATAAATAATCTTAGTGGTAAATAAATAAACAAGAAATATACAAATTCTTTAATAATATATTTTCTTGCTTTGGAAATAGGTTATAGTAAATTGAATTAAGCAAATCAAAACCAGAGAATACCATAATTGAAAAGAACAGAATATATAAATTTACGAACAAATGTACCTGAACTATTTCACTATTTTAAACATAAAAAAAATATCTTAAAATTATACATGGTATGAGTAAAAATAAAATATATTAAGAGAAAGAGAGAAGAAATATAGCAATAACTCACTACCCTCAATGATCTTAAATTCCAAGATGAACTAGTAAAATATCCATTCAATCTGAATGAATCTATACAAAATTTTATAATTTAAAAAAAAAAAAAAAAAACTAATAATAAAAGGAACCACTGTTTTCTTTTTGTTAACCTTATTCAGAAGACACCTGATCAGAGACAACTAAATGTTACTTGAGAAATATATCACAATAAAAATATCAAGGATTAAATTTAAAAAAGGTTATTGTCAGATGACATTAAATGACGATATAGACAATAAGTTTTATGTGTAATATATCTTGTAATACACAAATGTCATAGGATAAAATCCAGCACATTATCTGGTGTACAAATATTTTCCTATAACATACAATATAGTAATAAAAATTAAAATGTAAGCAATAACAAACTAAATAAATTTATTTCATGTGTTAGTTATGCCACAGATTAAAGTTATATAAATCATTATTTATTTATTACTGTATTTTTTTTTTAACAATGGCCTATCATACTATCAAGGAACAATTTTTTTATATAATTCAAAAATTAATGTAATTTAAAAGTTAACATAATTAAAATAAAATAATAATTATTCATAATGAAATGAAAAAATAAAATAAATATTACAGTTTACATTACCCAATTAAGACTAAGTGGCTGGTACACTGCTGTAGTGGAAGGTGTACTTATGTAGTGTGTCATGTATTATCATGTACGAACAATAGTTTTATCACGACAATATAAATCACGCTGATTGTGTGGTGGGTTCTTCAAGGTAAAGGACACAATGGGCACAACCCACAGGAAACTCCAGGGCCAGTTGCGGACGCCATGCCCATTCCAGCAGAGTAACCTGCTCCGGACGTCATAAATCAGGAAATCTGCAAAAGTTAAACATAAATATATCAATCCAGTTCTATGTAAAAAATCATGTACAATATAAAATACATCAAAATTAAAAAAAAAAATTCAGCACATTTCTAAGAACAAAACCTTTAAATATTCTTCTTCAGTAATGTAAGTACAAGATTCCAAAACCTACTAAGGATATCTGAAACTACAGTATGCATCACCAAAGATATACTTGTGTTTGGTTATTTTAATCTAATAAAATTATATTATTTTATTTTAATAAAAAAAGAAAACTTCATAAAAAAGGCACCCTTACGGAACAAAAAAATATTTTTGCAATTACTTTTTAAATTTAATTAAAAAAAGAATTGATTAGCTTTTTAATTTATCCTCAGCTTCATTTGAAGCTGATTATAAATTAAAAAACTGCTACCAACTGATAAACTTTGTTTTTTAGTTTATTTTGTTTTATATTTTTTAATTGAATTTTTATTTAAAATATGGAAATAAGATATATATGAAAAAAAAACTCATTTCAAGAAATGAAACCTGTATTTTGATAAAAATTACACAAGGAAAGGTGACAAACAAGTAGATTGTCACCAAACATGTGCCCCTATACAAAGGAAATTCTAATTTTTTTATTTCAAATTTTCCGAATAATCTTCTTTTTTTTTAATTTGTGCAAGAATATTTAGAATATTAGTGACATTATGTTATATAATAACTCAATAATAAGCAACAAAAATGACAAAAAATAAATTAAAAGCATCTTTATATTGTAATAAAATTACATCTAATGTAAATTTTATAATTAAAATTATATATATAATAATTACTCTTAACCAAAACGGACAGATTTTCATTTTTTATTTCAAGAAGAAGCTTCTCCTGATGTCTTTTTAAGTTTTAGAAAATTTATCTTATGTATAGCAGGATTGAGCAAAAGTTTGGAATATATTGTTTTATCTCTACTTCTAATTTATGTAGGAGATAGTGTTGAAAAGCTGTTTATCGGAACTATACTATGGCTTTACTGAAAATGTATTAAAATACAGTATCTGAAAATTAAGAAACTATCTACTTTATCTCTTAATATCATTGAGCAAAACTTAGTCTTCATGTACAGAATATTGTAATTTAAGAACTAATTTGAAATTCTGCCAATTCATAGAATGGTTTGATAAAAAGCTTAATGGGATTGTAAACTATTAACATCCAGTTTTTAGAAAAAAGTTAAAATTTATATTTTCATTAAAAACCCAATCTTTCTATTTTAATGGCAATTATAATTAAACTAAGGATGACATTTAAAATCATTAAAGGATAACACTTCGTTTATTAGCAAAATTGTTAGCGAGTCATTAGGATGTTCAATTATCATAACAAATTAATGATGCAACCAATGATCACTCATCAGATATTGAGGTGGTGGAAGAATAATTTATTTCCACTTGGGCAGCTATGGAAATATTCAGTGATAAAAAAATTCAAACACTGGTTCAAAAATTGACTATCATAAAAATGTGGTAAATTCTGCTATTTCACTTCCAGCAATGTTATTTTATTTTGGTGGTGATTTCAGTAACTGGGTACATTTTACACATGTTTTTGAGAGTTTAGTTTTTAATAATCTGGTATCATCCGACATTCAATAATTATATTATTAATTTCCTCATTAATGAACAAGGCTAAGGATATAATGCTAATGTATCTATGAGCACAGATAATTTTACAGCTGATTGTCATCTGGAGTAAAACAATCTAAGGCTGATTATTCAAAAACATGTTAATAATTTGCTATATTTCCCATCTATTTGAGAAAATCATCTCATAATCTGTGGAAATTAATTAACCATGTCAAAAGCAATAATAATGCTAGTCAAACATTGAACCTTGATGTGCCATTTGTTGAACTGCTTTTTTCTCAAATGCTATTAGCATTTGAGAAAATTTCTCATCCCAGATTAGCAGAGTTACTGTTGTTTTTGGAAGAGCTGCCAGCTACTGCAACTCTCTAAGCTAATGGTGCAAATTCTATTAACCAAACTGACAAACAAGAATTCAAGCAACCAAGAAAATCATACTTAACTATTGAGAAAACTAAAATCTGTGTCATTTGTTACCAACAGGAGGTAGTCATTCGGCAGAATTGACTATAATTCAATTGTTTACTTTCTAATCGAATATCACCAATATGAGACTCAAAATCTTGTCATAAGTGAGATTTGCAATATCATATCTTAATTCATAGGTTTAAGGATAAATTTAATACAGAAAATAAGACATTAAATGCAGATAAACAACCTGATATTGATAATAAAGAAAAATCAAATAGGTGTTGTTTGTTCAAGGGAGCTGTCACCCGTGCTATCTATCACAACTGTTCATGTCAGAGATTGTGTTGTACAACTTCATCAATATAGGGCTATACTTGACAGTGTCTTGAAATCAAATTTTGTTACTGAGGCTCTTGTCCAGAGATTGAGCTTATCCAAACGAAAAAGCAGCTTACCTATTCATGAAATTACTGATGTTAAAAGGCTAACGTTAATCACTGTGTTATAATAAATATTAGTTCTAGAATCAATTCTTACAACCATATCATTAGCAGTTTAGTTCTTCTAAACATCACTGGTAATACCCCACATTGGTAGAATGATATTCATAACTGGAATTTAAGAAAAATTAAGGAAAGAGTTCAATAAATTTCTAGATTTAATCTTACACTCAATGCTCACATGCATTCTAAAAAGCCTCATAAACAAGATAAGTCCATTTCCCAAATAAGACTTTTTAATTATCTTGAATCGACAATTTCACTAGTTTATTTATCTTATCTAGTAGTGTAGTTTATTTATCATATTAATTCAATTTGCTCATATTTCCTTTTTGTTTCTTTAAATGTATACATTAATGGTCCACAGATAGTAAATGTATCAATCCAATTTAAATGGATGGTACGGTATTGTTTACTTCATAATTCAAACATGAAAAAGAAGAAATAAACTATAGTTATTATTTTCATTAAATTAGCTGAAGTTGTTTGGGTGTTGCTGAGAGATGATTAATAAAATTATAAGAATTATATTAAAATTAAATTTAAAAATATTATTTTGAACAATGATATTGTCAGTCATGTTATAGACTCTAGTGTGCTTGGATGAGCAGTGTCTGCTATGTTTCTGTTTAATTTTCCACTATAATTTATATTTACCATTAATAAATATATTATTTTTCTTAAAGTATCTTGTCATTTAATTAGCAATTTATTTCTGGCAATTACCTGAACCACTGTAGTTGTAAACATATATACAAAGAATTACATGTTCTAACAACTTTTTTGTTGTTGAAAAAACGGCAATAGATTTAAATATAAATTTTGTTTTGAATGGTGTACATTAAATAGTGACAAATCACATGGAAATATTTCTTTAAATCTATAAAAGTAAGGGTTTGCTTTTTTTTTATTTACATACATCTATGAGTTGATAAGATATAATTAATATATTATGTGCAGTAAGACATTATCAAAATTAACAAAACTGAAAATTGATTCCTAATAGATATGAACATATCTAAAAGAATGTAGAGATACAAACATAGGTTCTGCAAACCAGTGAAATTTAATAAGTATTAGAAGTTTTTTTAAAGTTTAAATTGCAGTATAAGGTTGTAATTTATTTTGTATATAAGGACATTTTAATTTTTAAGAGAAAGGATTAACAAAGATAATTTTACAAAAATTTTCTTTGATAATTTCGACAGCATGCAGTGTTCTGGAATGACCTCTTGCTTAAATATACATCATCAAGATTTTCTTTTCTACAGTTCTCTCACTTATTCCTTTTTTTTAGACCTGCAGAACCACTGTTAGGTATATTTTCAGAGGATGAGATGAATAATTTGTAGCATTTGTGTTTCATATATTCTATGGGAATCAAATATATATATATATATATATAAACATTAAGTAGTAACACTAACAATAAAACCTTTTTAGACTGGACAATTTAACCAAAAACCTATACTTAGAAAATCTCCTAGCTCATGAACAACTTAATACATATAAAATGTTAAATCTTTAAAATTCCTAGAATACACTGGAAAATATTATTAATTTCTCTTAAAATGAGATTGTAAAAAGTGACTCATTCTTAGTAAGCAGTTCTCCAAGGTTATAAAACATAATTAAATTAAACAAGCAAGTATAAAGCAAAATGATTAGCAATAAAGATTATGAAAAATTCAAAAGAAATGTTTCAAGCCAATCTCCGTGGCACAAGTGGTAGCATCTCTGCCTTTCATTTGGAGGTCCTGGGTTCGAATTCCGGTCAGGCATGGCACTTTCAGACACGCTACAAATCATTCATCTTATCCTCTGATGTAATACCCAACAGTGGTTTCGGACATTAAAAAAAGAACATGTTTCAGTGAAAAAAATAAATAAATAAACAGCAGCCGAACATCTACAATAAGAAAGCAGTGATAAAGTGTACTATCTAATGAAATATCTACCAACACCACAAAACCACACATTTACTAGATATATAAACTTTTTTTTATTTTACCTGTTAGGATCTTCTTCATAATGCGGTGGAATCACAAACAAATAAGGGCTGATATCATTCCTAAAATCAAACTCTTGGAATGTGATCTTGGCAGTTATTGTTGGTAGGATTGGTATATCTATAAATTAAAAATTAAAACACAAAAGTGTTTACATTGTTTAAAAGTACGTAATTAACTACAAATCTGATATTTAACTAGTGTTGTAATTAATCAATTACAA
>JAAAKQ030102264.1:0-14347 GCA_010016005.3 Zanna intricata
TTGGAAACTTTTTTCTTATTTTTAGATATAGAATCCGTTTCCGAGAGATTACCGTGCAGTTTTGATACACTCTGTATGTACATTAATTACACTGTTACAGAATAAAATTAATATGATGAATCACCTATTCTTTTCTGAGTATTCCAAAGATAAAATTACGTAGTAGCATTAAGAATAAACATAGCAATAAAAATATATTCTAAAGGTATTAAACATTTGCTCTATATTTCTTACATAACATATCCTCTGTTTTAAAACATCGTACATATCATTCCATCAATCTACCATCATTCTAATACCTATTTCGAAATTAAATCGTGCAGTATTCTTTTTCAAACTAACAATTTAAAATCATTCTTTTTTTTCTCCTTATAGTTTTCAAATAATTCAGAAAATATCATGCAACTGTTGAATAAATTCTATTGTTGTTTGTATGAAAAAATGTATCATTCAGTATTGCTTAATAGGTCGTTTAGTATCACACTACACATTTTAAATATATAATAATATTTATTTCATGTTACATTTCATTTTAAAGAATGAAAAATTTGTTGAACCTAATATTCTGTTAAATGTTTGTAAATTTAACATTTATTTAATAGGTTTTGTAATATTATTTTATTTCATATGTCATAAATTTTATTTCGTATATTTTTTTATGTTTACGTAAGATTTTTTTGCACGAGGTAATGATACTGTTAAATAGATGAACTGTTTATATAGAATTATAACATTTCTGCGATGTTTTACTCGTACTTTAATTAAAGATTACTTTCTCAAACTGTTATTTATTTATTTATTTTTTTTTTTTATTGATTTTGCATACTTTTTATGTAATAATCTTGGTATTCTTATGTATCTGGGTATTCTTCAATGGAAAATTTATAAGGCATTGTTACATAATGACGTACAAGCACAAATTCCCTTCACCTATTTAAATTGTTATTGCTATTTAAATGCGGATGAGCGGTATATGCACGCATCGTCTCTTTCCAAACGTTGGAACGTTGAGGGCCGCCTCGTGAATCTTCCCAAATCGATATGTGACTCACCTATCGGGGCACGGTGCGTATCGGGACAGACTGGCTCGGTTTGGCTTGACGGACTTGGGTTAGTGTTTTCAATGCTTTGAATTAGGTGATGCATATCATGTGCTTTAGGTCTGCTGAAAATGTGAATTATGTCGTGTAGAGATCGTTAGAGAGCTTGAGTGTATTGGTTCGGGTTTGGATCTGCAGGCTAACTGGATGGGTTGGAAAGAGTGACATATTTTTGAAAAATTCTTAAGGTTTTTAGCGCTGGAATGAGTGGCTGAGGGTTTATAATGTGGAATGGTAGACCGGATAACTTGGAACCCGTTTGAATGTATTCCGCCAGAACAGGCGTTTTCGGCAATTGCGATTGGTTGTTGTATGTAATTAGTCAAAATTTTGATGGCAGATTAAAATTACGACACCTAGAACAATTTTTGAGGGAGATTAATGTTCGATTTATCAGCTCTATTTCTGAATTTACTGGTTATCAGTGCTCTGATTAGGTATAGATGAGAATAGAAATATCTTTTTCTGATAGATGGGTTTTAACATCAATTGGCATGTCTTTCGAAGCGTTTACATCAATAGCATCCTGATAGAGTCCACACTGATAACTAAAATATGTAATCAGGTATTAAGGGTCTGGAAGATGACCTTCGGTAAAGCCCATCAGGGCAAGGAAAGGAGAGGCTAGGAACGGAGGCGTTGGTGTGCCGATAAGGAACGTCACAAGGCGATGATAGGTGTCTTCCCCTACGGGGATAGGATGTTCAAATGCAATAAGAGAAAACTTAATTGTTGGAAACAACTGTTAATATTGCCAACTTATGAAATAGATTATTTGAAACAAATTTATTTTTAATTAGTTTTAAAAATGTTTTATTGAGGTGTTGTTGTTTTTGTATTGTTTATTTTCCTAAAATATTTCATTCTTTTGTTTTATAATACTGAAAATTTTGTTTTGTATAATACCTACGTAAAATCTGCCACATTTTGATATATATTTATTTTTAATAAATTTCGAAATTTTTACGTTTGTATTTAGTTTCTATGGGCTTTATTCAAATCTATTTATTCAAAATTAAATTATGTTGAAGTTTTGTTTAAAATCGTTCTGTGTTTATTATTCATTTAACAAAGTTATTTTACGCCAAACATAAAATAGTGTATTTTTCGACCCCAATCTTATATATTTTACCCAAGATTTCTTCAAACTATTAAAAATCCAGTTCTGAGACTTATATACAATTCCGAATGCGTATTTTACTGCTGTACTTTTGTCATTTGAGCCAATAAAAAGCAGTTAAAAAAACTAGTGCTGCAATGCTATTAGATATACAACATTTTATAAATCAGTGTCATTTAAAAAGTGTATATTCATTGTTTTTACAGCATAAAATAAATATTTTGGTATTTTTTTTCAAGTCTATTCTTACATGGTTTTGTTTAGCTCACTTTCATTCCACAGTAGTTCACTTCCGTTCCAAGGTTAACAGATTTTATACGTGCGCAAAAGGTGGAGAGAAGTAATACACATGCGCAAAATATGTAGAGTAGTACACATGCGCAGTAGGTTTTTGGGATGAACATCCCAAATGTAGTCGATCAACTAACGTACACCCTTGTACGAAATATCGAAAAATCCGTATTATATTTACTCCCACAAATATTTAAACATCGAGTAATAAAAATTGTAAAGTGTAAAAAAGATTTCTCGTAAAAAGAAGAATAGTAGAAGTAGAGAAAAAAATTTAAAAACGTGCATTTAAAAAAAATCTTTGAAAATGAATTGATTACCCAGTAAACATTAATAGAAGGTAATTTGTTTTCAACAAAGTAATATGTAGTAAGTTGTATATTTTCGTAAGAACACAATGAAAAGCACAGGACGCGCTTTCATGTTCAATATCTACATAATTTTTTTTTAAATATGACAAAGGATTTGATGCAAAATGCAAATAATAGTTTCAGTATACAATAACTAGTAAATTTCTGGGATGAACTAAAGTTAAGATGCAAAATAGAACTGAGGTTGCGCCCCATGCTTTTCATTATGGTCTTGTGAAGATAATCAACTTTATACATATTATTTTGTTGAAAACAAAAATTATCTTCCATTTATGTTTACTAGATAATTCATCTTTTTTAGATTTTTTTAAAAGGATGTTTTAAAAAATCTTTTTTTATTAATTCTTGGTTATTACAAGTAGATAAGAAATTATATTGAACTAAGTTGATAAATTCTTCAACCATAAAATTATATCACTTTTATTTATTTTTATCTGTAAAAGAGAAGATAAACATCATCTAAATATTTTTGGTTAAGTCAAAACTTTGACAAAAGTCAGGACTAAGATCACTTGAGGATCAGAATGGGTAAAGTTATCCTGCAAAATTTCGTTTAAGTTTTTCTCTTCGTATGAGATACCTAGATGGACGCACATCAAGGTAATTGAATAATTTTCTTCAGTGTTATACAGATTAAAGATGCCGTGAGAGACGGTATTCTGAGATCTTTATTAACAAAATATCCATTTTTGTTTGTATAAAGAATGTAACCTAAGTTCATATCAGTTGTTGTTTTTTACTTTTTTTTTTACCAATTTACAAGTATAACATGAGTATTTAAACGCTAATAAAAAAATTTATAATTTTTATCTGTTCTTGAATATATAAGCATTGACGACGACAATGCTTACGAGGCTCTGTAAGCAGGTAACTGGACCATTTGATGCAGATACCATTATATCGTGCATGCTCTCTGGTGCTAAGAAGTTCAGGGTGGTGTCTTGTTATGTGACACAGATATTGCAACGCAAGGTCAGGGATGATGGGGTAGCGAGAGAGTGACGGACAGCCCTCTGTGGAGTCGTCGTTCGTCTAGGCTTGCCTAGATGGGCGGCGATGATGAGACCCTTAAACCCTTAAACTGTTAAGACCGAGACCCGGCTTTTTGGGTAGGACCTAGGGACGATATAGTCGGGCTTATCCAAGAGGTTAGAGGCAGGCATTAAAACAAAAGATCCGACCGGCGGGTCGACCTGTCATGCCGAGCATACTGCCGGTAGACAGGGAGGCCTTTTTGAGTATTTGGACACTCCCCTGGGCTGAGCAATACTTGATTGTGGATCCGGCCCAGGGGAGAGGAGAAAAAGGAAAAAAAAAGAAACAAAAAAATATATATATATATTTATATAAGCATAACAATCGATCAATGACAAATCTCTTCGTTTAACAAATCACCCAAGTTTTTTTCCTTTTTTTTTTTTTTTTTAAATTATTTTAATAAATAATAAACATAAAATAATTTTAATTTTAAGTGATTATCTTTTATTTTTGTGAATTTCATCATATTATTTACAATAAATAAATGAAGTAATATTTAATTCACGATTAATTCTTTATTATAGCTAAAATTTAAAGTTGAAGGACTTCATTTTATACACCATTTTATTACTACCACCATATGATGATTTTGAAAATTTAAATTTAGCTAATTGGGCGTAAAATTAAAGGAAAAATTATTAAATTATATTTAATATTGTAAAAAAAAAGAAGATATTTCGTTAGAATAATCATAACAGGTTTAATTGGATAAAAATTATAGGTATGAAAGTTTACGATAAAAAGATAATAACAAAGAAGAGAAAAAAGATAAAGAGAAATCGATAGCTAAAATTTCATCCGTGTTAACAGTAGCAATACGATTGTAGTACTCGTAAAAATGAATTGAAATTAGTGAAGTCACACTGACTGTGCAAGGATTCCGTTATGCCAAGGCTGTCGATGTCATTCGTGTGTGGGAACTCATCTCTCTATTAGATTACCTGTCTCTTTTCAACGCACATTTAACTACGAGAATTACATCATTAGGCTACTATATCCTGTAAAAAAAAAAATGCTAATAATTCACATATTATTATAATTATTTTTAAATTTATAATAAATATTATTGTGAAGATTATGTAACATTTTTACATTTCTTATTAATTAGCTAATTTCTTATTGTTGTTAATTTATTATAATATTACTACTTCTCATTAATAATTTTGGTTCTAATTTATTAATTTTCTTTTTTCTTTTAATTACTAAATTGATTATTAAAATTTTGAAATTATTAATTCTTACTATTAAAGTGTAGTTTTTGTAATACTACATAAATTAAATATACTATTCTAAAATATTATTTACGGTAAATAATATTTACCGTAAATATTATATACGGTAATTTGAATTACGGTACCGTAATTCAAAATAAGGAAAATTTCATTATCTTAAAGTCTCTTTTAATATAAAAGGATGTTTTCTATAAAGTATCAAAAATTTTTTTTTGTTTAGAAATTACGTTAACTAATTATATGATCTTAAACAACTATTTATTTAACAAACATAAAAAAATTTATAAACTGCTCTTACTTATTATCGAAATCAATAAACTGCATTATCTTTCAGGATTTGTTAAAACAAGTCGCGATTTTGATAGCGTTGGCGCCACATAAACTCAACAAGGTAAGACTTCAACGATGTTCTATTGGTACCGTATTCAATTTCATTACGTTCTTTGGCTGACCTCCACATCTCTTTTGTATGTTTGTGCGTTCTTGTCAATGAAATTTTTAGAGAGATTGATCGTTTGGTATTTCTAACAACCTACTAGGTTTCGAATTGCCGCGGTACGTGTGCCATTCGTCTAAAATAATTACCGAATCTGACCAAATATAATTTACTATAAGAGGTATTAACATTTCTGTACTTCTGTCCTTCGTAGCAACCAGAAAACATATTTTGGTTTCATGGGAAAAACTGACGAAAATCTATTTCTGTAGTAAGATCGGACCGACATTATGATTCCGACTTGAGAACAAGCTCTGCTAGATATCAACTCTTAAGCCTCTTCCCCCCCCCCTTCCGATTATTAACGGATTGTTTATATTATTGTGAGCAAAGACCTCAAGAGAATAACCAATCAACCTTTGTGTGATGATTAATCCTCCTGGCAAAACTTGATTGTTATTAGCCTCTTCGTCCAGCAGTAAATGAAAAACACATTTAAAAAAAATTTAAAATAGCATTCAAATTAATTTAAAGTAGTTATTGGCACTAAAAAAGAAATGCCAAATATTGAGTTTCCCTGCACACATTTCATGATCAAAAGGAACCTGAAACAGACCGCAAAAACGTGGATTATGTTGTTGATCTTAATCTTTTTTTCATATCCTAATATTTCAGGAAGCTACCTCCTGCGACATTACAGATATCGTAGAATTATTGGGCTGTAATATTTGCAGATTACAGTCTTTACCGGGATCATTTAAACTTTTTATTAGGACTAGATTCAACATAGGATCTTTTTTTTCTTTTTATTTATATATTACTCTTTTTTGCTACAATATCATAAATAATTTTGAAGAAAAAACATAAATCTAGTGATAAAGGAATAACCGTATAAGGATTTATTTTGGGAAAAGATTAGTTGTTTTAAAAAATTTTAATTTCAAAACTTGTAGAGGGACTCTACAAGTTAAAATGACAGAGATTTGGATAACTTGAATAAATATTCTTTGTTTTGATAACCAGTTGACTAATTAGTTAATCTTATATAAAATTAGTTATCATCCCCATCCTCTTCTGGGTCATGTTTCCGGATGAAATTGGATTTTTTTTTCATAAAATGTCCTTAGTTTGAGCTAATCCAAAAAAAAAGTTATGTGTTCGGAATCGGAATTTACAGTTGATTACAGTGCAATGATCTTTAAACTGATTTTTATAAATAATGACATTAAATTTAGTAAATCACATACTTTATTTACTTTCCTTCTAGAGCTATACTGTAAAATGAAAAGTATGGTAATCAGTCAGAAGATAGGGAAAGAATTTTTTGCATTTCTCGACTTTTCAATATCCAGAGACCCCAAAAAAATAACAAAAACAAAAGTGCGAGGGAGGTAATATTCGTACGTACGTACATATGAATGTGTTTGGGCGTGTTTGATGCTATATAATTTTTTACTGGATGAACCGATTTTAATGAAATTTTATATAGAGACTCATGTATGTATATGGGGCAGTTTTTGGTAAAATTTTGGGATCAGTATCTCCACGGGAGGTAGGCAGTTTTTTTGGATAATTTTTTTCAAAATTATTGCAAACATAACCCCTTTTATATTAAGCTCAGTACATACGTATATGCATATCTTACCATTTTTAAAAAGGTTTAGCCCCAAAAATCGAAATAAAGCTATCTTTTTATTTATTACACATTTTTTAACCGATATTTTTTGTAATGTCTTCCTAGGCAAGAATTAGTACAAGAGAACAAAAAAGCAAGTACTTTGGGAGCAATATTGCCGATGGGGTGGCCGATCAAATAAATATATCGATTTAGGAATTTTTTTAAAAAGTTTTTTAAAAACAAAAAACTTTTTTTAAAAATAAAAAGTTTTTTTGGCTTATTTTCATGTACAATTATTTTTCCACTGTGTAAGAATAAATAACCAATGCCAAGCCAAGAAAGAATTACAAATGTTTTGACCGTTACTTTTTTCATTTATGATTTTTATAACAGTGACATTGGTGAGGTTTGAACTGCGGTAAACAATCTAGGGATTACAAAAATAAAACTACAGATAAAATTCCGTAATGATTGGTTCAGTAGTTTTCACAATTAACGGTAACAAACGAAAAAGACGACAAAGAAAAAGATATTTAAACGATAACAAACAAATTTAAGATAACAAACGAAAAAGATATTTAAATAGTATTTAAATTTATTATAAATCTGTTTTATCACTGATATTTCATAATCCAGGTACCCAAGAACCAAAAATAAGTGGCAGGGGAAGGTAATATTCGTACGTACGTGTATGTACGTATGTATGTTGGAATATGTGAAGCTTAATAATGTTTAACCGATTTTGATGAAAATTTTATACAGAGGCTCGTGTATGTGGGGCAATTTGTTAGTAAAAACTTTTGGTCAATATCGCTAGGGGGAGGTGGGATTGTTCACGTTGCGAACAATTTATATTAAGTTCAGTACATGCGTGTACACTTATCTTATCATTTATGAAAATAATTTTACCTCAAAATTAATTTGAAGAAAAAATAATTTTTTCACAAAATTTGAACTTTTTTTTGTTTATTTTTATGTACCATTATTTTTCCCCTATAATAATAAATAACTATTGCCAGGTAAATATTACAACTTTTTTGGTCAACTTTCCTTTTGTTGGTCAAATATTATTTTATTGTTTATTTGTACTAATTTATAAATTATTGCGGTAAAGGAACTTCAATGTTAAATACAGAATATGAACTACACTCTTTCCTTTTATTTTTAAGAGTCGCTAATCACTAAAAGACCAATTCATTGTTCTGAAATATGAAGGTCTTTTATTTTTATTTTATACAATTGTTTTACCTTGTACATCTATATTCTATTGACATTACATTTCAAGTCCATAATTGAAAATGTCCTAACTGATTCTTAACATAAGAAGTTCTTTATTATTAACAAAGTTATTTATTTTCATACGATTGTCTTCGATCGAATTATTAATCTAATATAATTTCCTTTTTGCTGTTTAATTAAATTTCAAATTAAATAAAAGTGAAAAATTAATATAAGATGTATTTAACTCTCATCCAACTTTATTTTACTCGTAACTCTACTTGTCGGTTATGTATCGTATACATTACAAACAAAAATCTGATGTGGACACTACCTTGACTTCCTTGTATGTCTGTTAAATTATATATAGACATTTTTTTAAAAGTACATAACATTTTATTTCACTAATAACTTCTGATTTTTTTTTTTTTAATTGTAAAACTTTTTTTTCAATTATAAGTTAATGACCAATCAGAGATTAATTAATAAACCAATATATTTAAATTAAAAAAAAAAAAGTTAAAAAAAGTAAATGAAGACGAATTCTAACCGATGTACCTTTCCCTTGTAAGATTAAAATATTTCATTAATTAAAAGTTTATTTGTCTGTAACTCTGCAACCAATGAAAATAAGTATCACTTATGATATGTCGTTGAAAAGCTCTCAACGGGGGCTTATTGCTGCAATTACGAAAAAATCTAAAATTCAAATTTTCTGGATTTTAGACTTTTTGGACATTTTTGGTCACGTCGATTGCAATCAAAACGGCAGGTGAACAATTAGATTTTACAACAGTCCTAAATTAAAATTTCAACATCCTACGGTTAATCGTTTTTGAGTTATGCGAGATACATACTTACATTTGTACAAATCTCATGCCGAAACTAGTCAAAATGGATATTTCCGTTGAAATCTGAAAACCGGAAATTTTCGCGATCACAATACTTCCTTTATTTCGATCAAGGAAGTAAACTTGAACAGTGATGATATAAAATATTACTCTAAAAATAATTTGTTGGGTTTTATATATAACTTTTTTTGGGCATTTTTTCCGGAAATTAATTTTTCCCTGTGAAGGAAATTTTCTGAAAGTTAATCAATTAAAATGTATGAAAACCTTTTAAAAAAGGTTAACGGCAGGAACTTATCTTTGCGTAAATATGTCTTAACGCAAATTATTTAAAGAAACCCTAAATGTTTTTGAAATAGAATTCACATAATTTTTTTAAACATGCAAAAAAATTTAAAATTTTGAAGATGATTTCGATCTCGTTTTGGCAAAAAAGTGTTTATTATTTATTTTACTGAGTATATATTGTAGCGGGTATCCAAAAAATAAAGTGAATCTTTTCTGAAAAACACTATCTTGAAATTTCACAGTTATTAATTTTTAATGTTGATGTATACTAGTCAAAAAGATTGTCACTGTAAATTTGCCAGCTGTTCCTATTATAAACCTGACTCATTCACTCAAGTAAACAAGTAGTTCCTCTTGGCGTGGTTTCGTTCGTTGATTATTTCTTAAGTTTTACACATATCCATCCATATTTATATTTTATTGTTACATTAAAGAAATTTCTTAAGTATAATTCAATTAAAAATAGCACATTAAAAATCCCTCTTACCTTCCTTTTTTCGTAAAGGAATTTCACTTCCAATTAAGGTTTAAGCATATTTCTGAACGGAACGTTACTTGAGTGGTGAATTTAAAAAAGAAATTTCTCGTAACTGGTTTTAAAATGACGCTTTAAAAAAAAAAAAAAAAAAAATTGTAATATTGGTTCCCAGAAAAGGTGATTTTTTCCTTCTCTATTATTTTCTCTCTATTATTAGTATTTCAGCAATAATCCTACGTAGTAGATAAATAATTTGACATTTAAGAACTGTATGCAATAAAGGTTTAAAGAAAAGAAGAATTTCTTAAAAGTTGCTAGGTCTTAACCGTCCGTTAATTAGAATATAAAGTCTTTTAATATATAGATCATATACAATAATTATTGAACTTAGGTACATTTACATTCATAGATATTACTATTAACATTTAACATAAATATTATTATTATATTTTTATATAAAGACCGTATCTTGAGAAAAATAAAAAGCTATTAGTGATTTTAAGCGTTATTAAATTTACGTCTTAAGACTTATTGAAGATGGTACAATGAAGGATGGAGAAAATAAAAAAATAATAGAAAATAAAGTTCGGCAATCGCATAAACATGATCTGTGATGTACTAAAATTTAAAGTTAAAAAGAATAACGTATTAGAAAAATCCTTTCATTTCCAAATTAATTAATCTCTGATTTATTAATTTAGATTCATTAATAGAATTTTCCTTGTATTTGTTTCTTTTAGCAATACATTTTTTCGTATCGCGTTTGTTTTTTTTAAAACAACATCGTGAAATTATGGTGTTGTTTTTGAATAATGTTTATTAACTGAGATTATCGTTGTCATCAATAAGGAAATTAAACATGAAATTTTAATGATCTTCACTATATGCTGTATTATCCTGCGAATATATAGGCTAATATGATGCATTAAACATAAAATTAAACAATTATGATATTTTAGTGACTTCAATTTTATGATCATCCGTAAATAAACCATTAACATTATTACCAAATGAATATTACACGGTTTATTACTCGTATTGAAAGTTTAAGTAATTAAAAAAAGGGTCTTTTTGCGTTTAATTTTCTTTTATTAAGATTCATTTCAAATTAGATTGTTTTAATGGTAAATATTATTTATTTTTACTATAAAAGATCGTAGTTGTTTTCGTGTTTATTACTTTGATATTTCTTTTATATATTTATTATTATTTTCTTTTGTTTGCTGCATTTAAATCTGATAAATTTAATGGATATATGTTGGATTTAAATTTCATGTATAACATGTCTCTTATTGTAATTGTCATATGTTGTGTCTGTCATATATTGTGTACAGTTTCAATTACAATGAAACTGTAAACCGTACGGTAAGTGTCTCGCAGATATTTTCCATTCAGCCAACCGGGCTGATCTAGTGGTTAACGCGAGATAACCACTACCATCAGCTTAACGCGAGATAACCATCAGTCAGTCAGTTAACCATCAGTCAGTTAGTGGTTAACGCGAGATAACCATCAGTCAGCGGATTTCGAAGTCGAGAATTCTTAAGTTCAAATCCTTGTAAACGTAGTTATTTTTAAACGGATTTGAATACTAGATCGTGGATACTGGTGTTCTTTTGGTGGTTGGGTTTCAATTAACCACACTTCTCAGGAGTGGTCGACCTAAGATTGTACAAGACCTTACTTCATTCATATTCCTACATATCATCCTCATTCATCCTCTGAAGTAATACCTTACAGTAGTACCAGAGGCTAAACAGAAAAAGAAGAGATCATTTCTTCGGTTCAAAAAACAAAAATGTTTGTAATATAAATGAACTGTTTTTACCAAAATGATACGGATATCAAAAAACGTATGACACTACATTTCTATTATAAAAATCTGTTATTAATTTAGAATTTTGTTTAAAAAAAGGACATGTTGAATATATATAATAGATGTTAGGTATGCAATAATAGATAATAAACAATGTTTAAGCTTTCAGTATAATAAGAAAAAATATAAAAATTTGTTACAAAACTCTTACCAGCCCGATTTCATTTATTAAACAACGAATAATCATAAGAAGTGTATTATTTCTGTAAATGTGTTATATATACGACATATGAATGAAATCGGCCCGATAAGAGTTTTGTAACAAATTTTTATATTTTTTGCTTATTATATGGAACCAATTAAACATTATTTAATATCTATTGTCTATTACATACAGGCTGTTTCAGGAGGATACTTTGACAACTCATTCTAGAGGCTAAAAATAAGAAAAAAGTTCATATATGATATGTTGTGTCTGTCATATATTGTGTACAATTTCAATTACAATGAAAATGTAAACTGTACGGTAAGTATCTCGCAGATATTTTCCACTCAGCCAACCGGGCTGGTCTAGTGGTTAACGCGAGATCGCCAGTCAGCTGATTTCGAAGTCGAGAATTCTAAAGTTCAAATCCTAGTAAAAGTAGTTATTTTTAAACGGATTTGAGTACTAGATCGTGGTTACCGGTGTTCTTTGGTGGTTGGGTTTCAATTAACCATACTTCTCAGGAGTGGTCGATCTGAGATTGTACAAGACTGCATTTCATTCATATTCATACACATCATCCTCATTCATCCTTTGAAGTAATACCTTATTGTAGTTCCAGAGACTAAACAGAAAAGAGAGAGATATTTTCCTCTCAAAAAACAAAAATTTCTGTAATATAAATAAAACTGTTTATAACAAAATGACACTGATATAAAAAAAGGTAAGAGATTTCTATTTCAAAAATCTGTTACTTTTTTTGAATTTTGTTTAAAAAAAAAATGTTAACATATTTTTAATAGACAATAGATACACAGTTATAGGTAATAAAAAAATGTTTAAACGTTTCACAAAATGAGCAAAAAATAGAAAAATTTGTCATAAAACTCTTACCTGCCCGATTTTATTATTTCTGTAAATTTAATATCTACTGCATATAAATGAAATCGGGCTGGTAAGAGTTTATCATATCCGTGAACACATTTTTTACATTATTATTAAATATACTTTTTTTAATTTCTCCATCAATTAGTTCAAATATTTTTAAATGTAGAATAAAAATTTTACCAATCGAATTTATTTCTGTTTTATGTAACAAATCTTTGTTGCCACATTTGCAACACTTTCCTACTGTTTGTATTTTTTGTGTTTTATTAGAAAGCTAAAAACTATTGTAAACTAATACTCTTTTCTTTTTTTAATGAAGTGATGAGAATTAAAAAAAAAAATTGTTTCATCTTCAATATTTCATTTAAATCAGAGAATTTACTATTAAAATAAGCTGTAGTACATTTTATTTTAAATTTTATTATTTCAAGTACATTATCAAATTTTTTTACGAAATCATTCGTAAATTCAAAGGCACATTAAATACTGCTACCCAGCGGTGCGATACATACCCTTCTATCTCTTCTTTTAACAGTAATATTTAATTTGCTCTTCCCGAAGCTCTTTTTTTTATTATTCTTCTTACGTTGTTCTTACTCTTCGACCGTTTATTACATTATTACTTCAGCTGATTGAAGTCAAAAGTGGTGAATTCGGATAGCGACGCTTTACAGCACGTTCGAGCGGATATCGAAGCCTTACTTTGTCTGTAATGACCTCTGCATTACGGCTTTACAGACTTGATCCGGGTATCACGGTCGGATTGCGGCTAGCTCAAACTTATAAAAATTAATAATATTTAAGATAGTGTTGAGGTACTATGACAGAGAGGCATAAATTAAGTTGATATTTGAAATTTTAAGGATTTTTCTCACTTTAACCCTTTCATTATACTTATTTTATTTAAGTTTGCTACTTTTTATATTTATCTAAGTGAAGCATTATCAGAATGGCAATAATTTTCAACTCTTACCACAGGATAGGTTTTAAAAGTAAGAGTACCGCTAATTTTTCCAAACATATCTATTACTTTGACATATTTGATAGTGAATTAAGTTTATTTCATAGATATCATAATTTTAGTTACACAGTAGTTTTAATTGTTTATCTTTCCTCCGGTATCTGCAGGGCTTAAGTTCAATGACAATTATCGCAATTTTGTTTTTAATCAAATAAAACAATTTTGTAGTGTGAAATATCAATCCAGACCGGAACTCGAACCCAGAAACTTCTGGATGTAAAATAGCAATGCTGCCATTTCTGCTTCCATACTGGAGATCGATCAATTATATAAATTTATATATATATATATATATATACACAGGGTGTATCAAAACTCCACGGCAATCTCTCGGAAACGGATTCTATATCTAAAAATAAGAAAAAAGTTTCCAATA